>MU186347.1:0-22408 GCA_016904865.1 Pissodes strobi
TCGCCCGCAGACCCGTTTTAATGATGGGGCCAGTGGAATAGCAAAACAACTACCTCTTTTTCAACTATATACTCTAAGGTTTAAACCGAGAATATCTAGCATGTATATGGCTTTCAGTTATATATTGACATTTACCTGTATAAAAACTATTTTCACAGAAATTTAAGTCTTTTTCCGTATTATCTTTCAAAAAAAAAACAACAGTTCTTTTGTTTTTGGCTGAAATAATTTTTTAGTTCAATGTTTGAATTTAGCAGAAGAAACTACATCGAATGGCTATTTTGGTTTGTTTTAAAAATACAGGGAAGGTAAAAAATAAGCCCCTGTTCATCCTCGTTGGAACACCCTGTACAAACGTTGACAAAGGTGATACCGAAATGGTTTTATTCCGTGGTTGTTCAGAATTCTACCAATTTTGATGCTGCACAGGCGTCTGCTGATCTTGTAGAATTCCTTGGATCATGATGAAAGGACCCCAAGACTGGGGCTAAATTATCTTTATTGGTTACTGGATTTTCTTTATGAGGAATTCTGCAGCGAAATTGTTTTTTTTTCAAAAACGTTACGAAAGTTGCATTTGTAGGCTATTTCTTGAATAAAGTAGTACTTTTTTATTTGAAGTCTATAATACTGAGATGTTTTCTACCAGAATGTTAAAAAAGTTTTTTTTTAATACATTTTTATAATGGAGATAATTTACATTGAAAATTTTTAAATCTAACAGGCGTACCTTACTAAGTGTAAACAGATATCAGTAATCCAGTTTTCCTTGCCATGCTTTTACATATATAATGATTTTTTGTCAAACTGAAAAACACGTCAAAATGGTAAAAATTATTTACCAAGGTTGTGTTTAAATTTTCATAATTTTTTTTGTGGCAAAAATGTTTCAAGAAAGGGTAGGATATTAAAGATTTCCCGATGAAGCCCCATAGATAGGAAAATAGTGCGAGACATTTTAAGGATAAAGTAGTATATGTATCCCATACCAATCCTTGAAATTCTATTAAGCTTCGAATAAATGAATAGGGAGTTAATCTATACGAGCCCTTCGGGCATGCCACTGCAATATCTCTAACATATTTTTGTAAATATAATACTAAAACTAAACGGCTTCCACAAATATATGCACTTTCAGTTTTGGTTTGGTATATCGATCATTGAAAATCTCGTCGATTTTGCCTCGTCTAATACCGGTTCTTTTGCAAAATGGCAACGAGATTTACAAACGCACCAATCGCGCGCGACCGTTTAACGACCTATATAAATCAAGTAACAATTGGAGCCGATTCAATTGTCGGAATTGACAAGGCATTAACGCGAAAATTCAGAACGGCGCACGTTTCGTTTACCGCGAATTGGAACATCGCATCGGTTGAATTTACAATTATTATTATTGTCCCTGCATTATTTTGGGTTTTTGAATGCATTCTGTCCATGAAAAAAATGACATTTAATTAACTTGTTCTTAATGAAGAAATGTAACTGTTTAATGCAAATACTACACATATTATAGCTTGTAACTTTTATTCATCGTCTTATTTTTTGTGGCAATTCATCGGAATCCCCAATACGTCTATAACTCTGGGCGGAAAATCCAATAATCTGTCATTAAGTTCGCACCCTCTTATCCGATCATCCCCCAAATCCCAAAATCAAATCTCCAGAACATCATCAATAGCTAATACAACAACATATTTACCGCAAAACAACCCTCTGCACGAAAACAAACCTTTGGGACGACGTTTAATCCCAACGCGCCAGGGGTGTATAAGTATACTCGAGTCATTCTCCGGAAAAAAAGATTTTGATTCGGCAAAAAATATAATGCAGTGCCTTAATTTTAATTTGTCCTACTTTTGAAAAGGTGTAAAATATTAATTTTTTCAGCTAAAAGGTCGAATTAAAAAAAATTGTAGTGTTTTTCGTTATGTTTTATGCTATTCAATCAAAAATGTTATAACCTGTCAAATGTCAAAATTATTGACATAACAAACTTTTTTTAAAATGGTACACATTTTTAAGTATTTAAAAATATTTTTTTTCTGATTGCCCTTTTTTTTCATTAGTCGAGCGAAAATTGATAAAAATATGACTACAATTGTAATTTTTCAACATCAAGATACCTAACCTCGTATATTATTTTGTTTCCAAGAATTGTCATAGTTTCGCTCGAATTATTAAATGTCATACGTGAATATTATTTCCTGACAGTTTGTTGGTCAAGAAACAAAATGAGATATTCCATAGAAGAAAAATGTTTAGTGTTCCACATTTATCGACAAAGTGGTAGTCTTACAAAAGCTCTTAGAAGATATATACTACAATTTACAGGTAGAAGAGCTCCATCTAAAAATGGACTCAGAACTCAGTCCGCAAAATTCATTAAACGATGTATTTGGAGAATTGCCAGTGCCCATAGGGCTAGTTCAGGAAGTGACTAAGAAATACAAATTTCACCCATACAAGCTAAAGAGGGTACAAAAGTTGGCACCAGCACAAAAGGAAATCAGACTACAATTTTCCAGACATATCTTAGAAATAATTCAAAGGGATGCCATATTTCTGGATAAATTATTATAGACTGTTGAGTTGTCGTTTTCCATTAGCAAAGGTTGCCATCGCCAAAACACTACTGGTCTGATTCAAATCCTTATCAAGTAAAGTACTGTTCTGATTCAAATCCTTATCAAGTACAGGAAATTCAGTATCAAAGCAGGTAGTCCGTTAGTGTTTAGTGTGGATTAATTCGTGAACCTGTTTTGGATTCTATAATTTTTGATGTCTCGCTGAATTCTAGAAGCAGAAATTGAAGAACGTATTGACGATTTACCTCTAGCCATATCAAGATATTTAAATTGGCAACAGAATGGGACACCGCCACACAATGTTGTCCCACTGAAAATATTCTTAGATAGAAAATATCCTCAGTGGATTGGAAAATCGGGTACTATTAGATGGCAGGTTAGCGTATTTGGGCAGCCTCCGCGTTACAGAACCCGAGCTAAATAACGCCGCCTAATTGGCTATCTCCAACCCCGCCCGTCAACGTTGTTTACGTTTTTTCACTTCAGGATTTGTATAAGACAACTTTTCGAGAGAAGTAGAATTTGAACGCCTGCGCTGGCTTAAAAATGGTAAGAACAATGTTTAGAATGCAAAGTGATGTGTTCGATGCCCGGCCCCTGCAAGACTTTTTTATTTATTTTTTTGGGTTAGTTAGTTTTTTTGGCATGTCTTGGGTTAGATTTTGTTAGTTGCGCCCCTCAGCGAGCGTAGGGCATTGCATGAACACAAATAATGCGCGAAGTGAAAATACGTAAGCAACATTGTCGGGCGGGGTTAGTATAACACACGTGCTTATCTAGCCAATCAGGCGGCGTTATTTAGCTAAGGTTCTGTAACGCGGAGGCTTCCTGAATACGCGGCCAGTTAATAGTCCCGAGGTAACGCTATGCAACTTTTTCTTATGGGGCTACGTTAGAAATATTGTCTATTATAGGCCGTGCTATTCTTGGTACGAGCTAAAAATAAGAATTATAAATGCCATTTGGCAGGTGCAAAACAATAGAGCCACTCTGTTAAAAATTAAAGGACATACAGAAAAAGTGTATATTACGTGCATTGAAAATGGAGGAGACCATGTGGAGCAGCACTTATAAGTGCAAAAAATAACGTAAATTTTTTCAAGTGGCTTTCTATTTGTAAATTGATTTTATTCTATTTTTCCTCCTAGACTTGAGTAATTTATTAAAATGTTGTGAGTTTATATACCAGAAAATCTTCTATATCATAATAAATACCCAATAACTATAACTATACAAATTGGGACAATTCTTGGAAATATAACAACAAGCGCTGATATCTTGTGGACAAATTACAATTTTAATTGTATTTGATTATACCAATTTGCACCAAACTAATGAAAAGAAAAGGCAAATATGACATATTTTCGTAATCAGAAAAGAACATTTTTTAAAATATTTAATGACATACAGGGTATACCATTTTAAACAAAGTATGTTGTGTCAATAATCTTGATGTTTGAGAGTTTATAATAGTATATTATGATATAAGTGTACAAGAGGGCCTTTAAAGCACGCACGACATATTTCAAAACACGACACGCAGCAGAGTGTTTTGTAAGTCTTTAAAGGCCTCTTATACACGTGTATCATACGCTATTTTTTATTACGAATGCATCATAATCTCAAAAATGTTTTAAATATTAAACTTAAGGGATATATTGACGAATATATTAACCTGTCACATTTGACATGATCAAATGTTTCTATAGCAACCTTTAAAAAAATAGGCGCATCATAAACATCATTTTAAGCACGCTGCAGCGTGCGATAATCATTGATTATGATGCATGCGTAATAAAAAATGTTTTACTCAACAGCATAAAACTTAACAAAAATCAGAAAAATTCCTTTTTTTTGGTCGACTATTTAGCTCAAAAATAAATGTTTTACAGCCTCTTAAAAGTGGGACAAATTAAAATGAAAGCACTGTACAGGGTGTCCAGTTTTCGTGTGTTTTTCTATGCTAGACCTCTTATTATAAAATATAGAAAGATGCGGTTAGATTGGGTTAGTGACATAGGGAGCGAAATTCAAAATCAACATTTTTTCATTCGTTTCTGTATTTCGATAATTTGATAAGCTTTCGATATGGCAAAAACGAATTTTGATAGATTTTTTATGTAGAAATCAGTGACGTACTCAGTTTTCTCCAGGAATTATGGAATTTTAGATTTTGGCCAAATTGAATTATTTTAAATGGAACACGCTGTATATTATTTTTTATCTTACTCGTTTTCTTAAGGGCTTTTTAAAAATATGTAATTGTTTATGTTTATTTTTAGGAAAAGTTTAAACCTTTAAATTTTTCGTAAATCATGCGTTTTTTTGTAATGAGCCTGTAAATGAAAACAAAATGTGTAAAATTATTTTGATTATTTTTTTTTATAGTGAGTGGTCACTAAGCTTTAAAATATACTCCTGATAATAGTAATAATATATTTATTCATTACATTTTTTTTTATTACATTGCGTATAATAATTCATATAAATTGCGCTCCCCATTATGTTCGAGACACTTTTGACAGTCTGTGTGGTTTTATGATAGCTCTCCAGTATTTTGTGTCCTGTACGAGGCCGTACAGATCTTTTACTGAGTGTTTAATTAGTATCTCTAGGTCTATATTTGGTTGCCCAAAGATGCTAAGTCTCCTGCGGTTCAGTGCCTCGCAGTTGATCGGGATGTGTCTGGCTGTTTCCGGTTCCTTATTGCATAGTCTGCAGTTAAGGTCTCCGATATACAGACCCATCCTGTTCAGGTGTACCTTTAGGGATGCATGACCAGTCAAAAGACCGGTTATGATTCGCAACCGATATCTGCTCATGAATAGCAGTTTTTCGGTTCTTTTTTTACATGGTAGGCCAATAAATTCCTTTCGATGGTTTTGCCTGGGGATTTCTATCCAGTGATGTCGATGTTCTTTTCAAACCCAGTCTTTGATGTGGCTACGGGTCATACTTTTTGGTATTCCCAGAGCCGGTTCTGATCTGATTAGTTTTCTTTCTGATCCTCTCCTGGCGAGTTCATCAGCTTTTTCATTACCTTCGTCCCTATGTGTCCAGGCACCCAGATTAGTCTTATCGTATTCCGGTCTGCCAGGGTTTGTAGTTCTTCAAGACATTTCCACACCAGTCTTGATGATCAATGTTTTGGTATCGCCTCTTATAAATTTGGTTTTCTATATACCCCCATAAAAAAAATCTAATACAGAAAGATCAGCTGACCTTGGTGGCCACCTGACAGGTCAATTTGTATCAATCCATTTGTTGGGGAAAACGGCCTCTAAATACTCCCTCACTATTTGGGAATTATGACTTGGGGCGCCATCTTGCTGATAGTATATATTATTTAGATAGGCGAAAGGAACATCTTCTAATATTTCCATCAAGGATAGCAAGGTGTCTATTTCCTGTTAAAGTCCCTCCATAAAGAAAATATTTAAATACCAAAAATGAAGCAGGACACGCTAAATCCAAAGCGTCCTTGGCGCCCTCTTGGATAAATTACATGCTCGTTTTCTTGACACCAGTGTCTCAAATTATGTCTATTCTGAACCCCAGTGCTCGTAAAATAAGCCTCGTCTGACCATACCACCATCCTTCCAAAATTTCTATAGCCTTGCACCATTTGTAGGTACCAATTGTAGACATTTATTCTACGTTGTGTCACCAAATGCAAATGCAAACGTTGGACGAGTTCATATTTGTAGGGTTTGAATTTATGTTTTCTAAGTATTAATTGCGTTCTTGATTTTTTGACCCCAACTTCCTCGTAAAGTTTTCTGCATGACGAGGTTGTATTTTCCGTAACGAAGGCCACGACATTTAATTCGTTTACTTCCCTGTTTTCCTTGCTGTAAGACTTAGAAGACTTAGGCCATGGTTTGTTGGAAGATCCGTACTCAATAAGGTTAGGGGGGGGGGGGGGGGCGAAAGGTGGGTTTCCCCGAGTTTTCCAAATTGAATATGTAAAAAATAACTACATTATTTTTATGGATGTTTTTAAATTAAAAATATTTTGCAAAAATTCGGAATACTTATGCATGTGTGTTGCAATAATTTCTTCACTAGCTGCCTAATTATATACGTTCTATACCTAATACTCATCACACTAATAGGCTATTTTAAAATCAATCTTTCCCATCTGGCTCACCTAAAACATACACTTGGCAACACTATAGAAGTTTCTGCTGTTTGTTTACTAACTTTTGTATTTTGCAACTCCCGTAGTTTTCGAGGTAAGGTATATAGGCTCCTCTTAAATGGGGCACCCTGTACGTAATCGAATAATTCTTATACAAGTCGGAGCTCCAGGTCATTTTAATCTACCTGTTAGAATATATTTTAATAACACTTTTGGTGAGAGGTGGATTGGAAGAGATAAACCAAATCACTGGCAACCTTGCTACCCAGATTTAAATCCGTTAGATTTTTATTCATGAGGAGACGTTAAGGTCGTGGTGGATTCTACTCCCATAGAAAGCATAGAAGACTTAAGAAATAGAATCGTAAATGCTTGCAAAGCATTAAAAAATAGGTCTCGAATCATTCAAAAATCCGCCAAGCGAGAAGGTGCAGGAAAATAGAAAGAAGCCATTTTCAACATTTTCTGTAGTGCGCCTTATGTGTTAACGGTTCCTACGAAATTAATAGTAACTTTGAATTCGAATACGAAAGCTCAATAGTCGACTAGCAAACTAACCCGAATTGTCGAAGGTTGTCTCCATTCCCTAAAAAAAATGAATAATACACACACAGCTTCATCGTAGGTGTTTTTTTTAATAATAACTATGTAACTATGGCTAAGACCTTACAATCAAAGATCATTTGCCATGCCGAAGGGTACTTAATGCCCGCATGACGTAATATATATGGAAATGCGCCCTTTAACCTCTACATTCATTTATCACTCGATAACAACTGACAAAATCTCCGCAAATAAATACCGTTAAGAGTAAAACCGGGCGTTACAAATGGGACGTATTTACCGGGGGGAGGGCGAATAACCTTAATTCCTTAATTTCTATTCCACGTCCGTCTGTACGCGGTACAAGTTAAGTGGAAACTCCCCCCCTAACTTGCCGGGAAACAGGGAATCGCGGTGATAATCCCACTCGTAACAGTTTCCCGGCCCGGAACTTTGTTTCGGTCTCTTCGCGCCCTCAAAGTCGTAGATAGTGGAATCGTTTACGAGAACGGTTGAATTAGGGTGGAAGTCTGTTTATTAGTCGTGAGAGTAAATAAATGTTGACAATTCCGTTTAGCCTTCATTCGAAAGCCAGGCTTACATCGGGTAATTTGCGTTTGATGCCGAAAAGTTTTTAGAATGCTAATCAAACATTACTTTATATTTTATACAAGGAACAAATTGACCTAATGAGTGATTCCACACTGATGATGCCGTCCGTATAAATTAATAGCGATGACAATTAAAGCGATTACACTGGAAAGAAGCCGAAACACAGTCTAAAACATCGGTTCGCTGCCATAATTATTGTTACAGCAGCACAGCTTGTTTGCTGTTCAACGTATGGTGCAAGTCGAGACGCGCTAAATATGCAAACCCACTAATAATTACACGAGCAACATAATCAACTCGATGGGTTCTTTTTCCCCCATAAACAAGAGTTAACAGTTAAATATAGTTAACATTTCGATGGCTTGATTATATGCCCGGAGGCACGTATTTTTTTTTTGTCCGCGGCCGATGTCTTTATTAGTTCTCCATGCTCATTTGCCTTGCAGAATGCGGCGTCTTTATTGAAACTGCTGGTATAATGCGCAAAACGAGAAAAAAGCTGTATTAAAAATAAGTAGGGAAAATTGATATATACTTAATACCTATTTGCGCCAGGGCGTTTATACAAAGTGTTTCAAAAATCATGGCTCAAATTTTAACACTAGAGTCTTTAACAAAACTAAGTTGAAAACTTCATATACGTATGTCTGAAACGCTTTCGTTTATAACATGCAGGTGAGCAGGTGTATGTATTTTTTTTTAGAAAATATCTCGAATATACTTAAAGTTGAAACTTTGCATAGGAAGGTGTATTTTACATCTACCTAACTACTTCTACTTTAGAAGCTAAAATCAAAGTTTACAGTGCCTTAGAATTTATAAGATCCCACAAATATGCGAATGATACACCAATGTAATGTCATAGCCGTATTTGAATGTGTGGTTTGCATTTTAATGAAAACAGTTTTGGAAATTCTTCTAGGAGCTGTATACATCCATATGCTGTTCCATCAACCGTGTTACCAACTAAAAAAGGTAACTTTTAATCAGATTTTGTGCATTTGCAAAATAATGTAAGATGGGTGCAAATATAGGTTTATCTAAAAGTCTATTACTTTAATTTTTGTGCTAATTAGTTATTGTGGTAAAATTAACGAAATATAGAAATTGCTAAAATGTAGACAATTAGTTTTGCAAGACTTTTTCCAAAATAATTTGTAAAGTTTTGCAAAACTATCATGTAGTTCATCCCCAAAATAAATAAAAATAAAGAATTTTGCACGGGGTATTAAATTTCATTCTTGACGTAAAAAATAATATATTTTACAAATTTTATTTAAATATGCAATCGTATTTACCGCAATTTCTTTAAAATATGCTGAATAAGGCCTTTACCTTTTCATCTTTTTTTGTGACTTCACAAAATATATTTTTCATAATTTTAATGAAAACATAAATTCATCCATTTATTACTTACTAAGCGGGAAATTTTACTATATGTTGCCCAATAGCGCTTTGACCGAAGTAAATCGCGTCAAACTCGGCTCTTGTTGCCTCAATACCCCCTAAATTTTTTTACGTCCTCGGCTCGCCTTTGATATGACGATTTCATTGAATTGGCGCTTAGTGCACCAACTTATATTTTTAATTGTGTAAACTTTGCCAAAACTACAGAAATGTGGTTTCTTTTGTTTTTTGGCTATAGTAAGTAGACAAAAATTACAAAAACTATACTGCTGAACAATTCAAGCGGACCAAGCGAATTGTAATGCTACCAAACTCGCATTGTAAATGCTACCAAACTCAAAAATACACTTTCTTCTCTTTCACTGATAGGTTTACGTGGTTGATATTTTCTTTATCTTACATTAGATTCTAACATACCTATTCTGAACTTAGAATCTATATCTTAAAATTTAAACTTTAAACTTTAAACAAACCATTAACTATTTCATACTTTGGAATATTGGAACGGACCTAACCGGTATCGACGAATACAGTTCCGAAGTGATCGTGGTCCTACCTCACTTTCGAACGTTCTCTTGACTGATGTCTATATCTTTTGACAAATGACGTGGCTTTTTTCTTACGCGAGCCGAACGCAAGGTAGAGAAAAAGACAAGTCTCGAAGTTTATCGGTATAATTTTTGACCATCAGATGCACTTTTCGTATAAATTTATCGTGAGATAAATTGGCAAGCACACAGCCATTAATATTTTCTCGGATTATCGACAATATTGTCCCGTAAATGTACTTTATGTACAGTGAGGTTGCTCTTTTAAAAGATATGCTACATCCTTGTGTTTTATATCAGATAGTTAAAATTATTCATAATTTAACTAGGATCCTTTCTAGGGTCTGCATTTCCATCCTCCGCTCGATCTTCTCTTGGCCTAGAGAGCTTTTTAAGTTTCACTCCTGCTGGTTTGAGACCTTTTTGTCGAAGAGATGCTGACCACTTGGTGTGACGTGCAGCTACACAGGACGCAGTAACAGCCTTAATTGCGGCCAGCCAAGTAGCCATGTAGGTTAGGAAATAGCCACAAACCACTGCTGGGAATTACAATTCCGTGTAACTAGGTGAAAAGGATATACAAGTAATCCCTATAATTACATATCCTAGTTTTATAGAACTTAAATGACTTTTAACCATAAATACCTCTTATTGTTTCTATTACCGTTTATTATCGTTATTTGATTAATTAATACAGACTTTCTTCAGTGCCGAACCTGAGATTATCTTGATTAGCCAAAGTCTTGTCACTGTAATCATCTAATTTATTTTTTTGCAGTACGTACATTAACCTAAATGCTAGGCCCTTACTGAAGGTCATATAATTACTTAAATTATTTTTTTATCGAACTTACCATTAAATGACTTTAAGAGTCGTTTATTAACTTGTATCGTCCCTATTATCGTTTCTTACCATTATTTGATTTATTAATACTTACTTTTATTTTATTATTGTAATTATCTGTTTAACTTTTTGTATTGTATATACTCAACTTAAATGCTACGCAATTACTTTAATTTGCTGTAAGCCTAATTGCAGTAGATCCTCTTACATAACCACCACTTTAGATTTGGTACATAAGCATGTTACCGAATTCGATTTTTCCATATAGTTCTTCAATGACCACATATTTTCTTTACAGGTTAATTTATTTGATTAAATATTTATATTTTAATTATTTATTTATCGACTGATGTTATCGCTGCTATGGGATTAATTCATAACTGTTTTTATTTAAGGGATTAATCTTTATTTAGGGGCTTCTGTATGGTTGTCAGTTACTTATTTAGGACTTTAATTAGGCAGTATCGATGATTTAGAATTTATGATTAAGGGTTAATGATCTTATAATTTGGGTGAGACTTATTTTAAGTGCGATACTATGTTCTCAATTAGGTTTAACACCTAATAAATGTTTAATTGTGCACGTAACGTCTCATATACATAATATATAAATAAATAGCTAAACATCAAAGATCCTACTTTGATGTTTATTTTGGTATGCTGAAGTCAAGGTGAAGATGAGTATAGGCAATTTATTTTCAGCTTTCTCAATATTCTAAGATAGGGATAGGATATTTTTCTAAATTTTACTAATCTATTTTCAATGCTTAAAAATCATTGATATATTCATACTAGAAAATTTAGTGGCGTCTTCGCCCAACTGCCATCAACTCTACGACCCACACCTATAAATATTAACACCGCTGACTGAACCAGGCATATGGGCTGGTTGTTAAGCAATTAACTAATCAAGTTACAGCGTCACCCATCCAAAAACTAAAAAACTAACCAGGCCCGACGTTGTTTAACTTTAGAAAACTACATTTTACTTTTTTACTCTTAACAAATGTTACACTTGCATAACTCTGTTTTATCTCGTTCTCATGCAGGCTACATCCTATAGACATATCACATTTCTTAAATGGTATTTTTCTTTAGTTTCAAGTTTATTATATACAAAAATAGTAATTTCTCAAATTTTTGTGATCTCTCTTTGTGTATAAAATTTTTTTGATTTTTCTGTAAAGGGCGTATTTTGGTGATTATAACACGGTGGAGACGACAATATATAACAACATGGATATGTGAGCACCTGGTTCGGATTTTTTAATGATTATTTGCAGGAAATTAAATAAAAATATATGTTGTTCATGTTAAATATATCAATATTAAAAAACAATAATTTACTAGTTTATGAAGGTTTTCTACATGATTACAATCTTAATTTATACAGGTGGTGAATAAAGAGCCTAAATGATTAATCGCAAGTCAGTGGAATTTAAATATTTTTTTCCTTCGCTAATCTTCTGTTTTAATTCGTTTACTGTGTTTGGTCTATTTTTATATAAAATATTTTGTCTTTTACAAAAAGTAGTTCATAGGTGTCAACACTATGCCTCTCGCGGGCATATTCCAGTTTCTTCCAATCCATTCACTAAACTTTTGAACAAAAAAATCCACAATTCCTCCTTTTTTTCTGGTATAGTATTTTATCTAGCTGCCATATTAAATTGCCCTTTGCCATGGCAAAGGTCCCAAAATTTGACTCTTCCAAACCACACATCAATAGTTGACTGAAACCCCCATCTTTTACGATAAGTCCAGAATGAAATGAAACAGTTACTTACTGTTAAACGACTGTAGATCGTTTGCTATCATGCCGTACTTATTACCGTTGCTTTTCGTTTTTGTTCAATGAACTTACTGTTTTGTTATTGAGCTTACCGATAAACAGTTTTAGGTTATCTATTATTGTGTATCATATTTATTCCTGTTTCTTATCATATTTACTTCAGATACTTATTTTATTCATTATCATATCTGATATTATCTCGAGTGAACAACGTATTTTGCTAATGTGATGATAATTAATTGATTTATTTTTACTGTAATTGGTTGTAAGCTTCATGAGAGTAAATGTTTCACTAGCCCATGGGTCATCTGTATATATATCTATCGGCTATATACATAGATTTACTTCATAGGTTAATTCATTGATTTAGGATATCTTTATTGAGTATTTATTGCTATATTGTTATTATCGCTGCCATGGACTTAGTTTAGATTAGTTTTTGTTTAGTAAACACTCCTTTGGCATGGCACTTTGTGACTAACTGCGTTTAAACAGAACCTCGAGGATTCAAGGTTTACTTAAAACTATTTCCAAACAGGAATAAGACAATCTTAATGTTATAGAACATAGATTAAACTTAGTATCTTATTTTGATTTGATTTAACAGACTGTTTGTTAATCTATATGATATATATTTTAGACAACCTTGCACTAGTAATTGAAACACTGTTTCTGATTTTCACTAATTTTTAAATTTATTCGCACATGTTTCGTTGCACGGTAACTTTGTCCCTTGAGAAAGTTGCCGTGCAACGAAACATGTGCGAATAAATTTAAAAATTAGTGAAATTAGTGAAAATCACAAACACAATTACTAGTGTATCATGGATTTTCATCAAGTATCGATCGACTCAATTTCATATTAGACAAGCTTCTCATTAGTTTATGGGCGATACCATAAACTCAACTTAATTTAAAATAGAATTAATTTTCTTTACAGTGTTTATGAAAACATTTAATATTTAAATAAATAGTTTAATTAGAATCCAGAGTATTATTGGTAAGCTAAAGTGGAAGATGAAAGAATATATTTTCACAATATTCTCATCTAGAGTATGTTTCTAAAGTTAACGAAATTCAAAGTCTGTAAAATAAAAGAAAATTTCTTTCAAAATCAGTTGATGTTTATAGGAATAACTGTCCATCGATCCTCAGAAAACGAAGTTCAAGTTAAAAGAAAAATATTTGAGTACCATACCCACTACTAATATATTTTGGCAATATATACCCCTGTTGAAATTAAAGACGCTCAGGAATACATTAATTCATTAAATGTGTTGATGTTCAAGAACTCTGAAAATTAGTATTTATCGCTCTGTTAATATTTGGTTTAATGTAAATATGTTCTATATTGTTGTGGAGGATTCATTCTTACCCTGGAATTGATTGCCTTTTATAACAATCCAAACAAAATTTCAATCATTTGTGGAGCCAAAGGCAATCAATTCCAGGGTAAGAATATTTGGTTGTTCTAATATTGCGTTAATATTATATTACTAACTATTTCTTTAGTAAAAAATATTGGCACCAAACTATTTTCATTAAAAACCATAAATGGATTTCTCTATAACATCTTGACCTGGGTTATTTATCTTGAATTAAAAATATTATAAATGAAGTCTCAATCCGCAGAAATCTTTTCAAAATTATCAATATGGTCTCATTTTATGGTAATCTTCTGTATTTTATTCGACTTGAACACATGTAAAAAAGCTACATTTACTGTATTTATGTCAAATTTGTAACAATCATTTGGATATGCTTGTTCTTATGTCAGTAATTTGAAATTTTCTGTAAGAATTCGCGGTCAAATATCCAAAAACAGTTAGCACGCCATTGGAAATATTTTTAATGTAATTGATTTGCCTACGCTACTGGGATGCAGGCATACAGTAAATATGGTTGCCGGTATCTTAAATTTAATATGAAAAGTTGGGGATTTTCTGTCTGTTTTTCTTTTTTGCGACATAACTAGGTGCTTTGTTTTGACAGTTACATGATTCTGAATGTCTTGTGGAGGAGATTTGATCGAGGTTTTGCGGAATTTTCTAATTAGGAAGTGAGTTCATGTTTACGGTATTTGAATTGGCCTCGTGTCGACTCGGATATTGTAGGTTGATTTCGTGAGCATCCTACGGATGTCAGATTTTGTGATGCTGGGTGAATAAAACCGATGGTAGCCGAAGCACGAGTCCCTTTTGATTAGACCTTCAGGCCTAAAAGGTGATAGGTGGCGACAAAGGTGTTAAAAATATTTTAATTTCTTTGGAAATTGATGGCAGCTAGGCTGGATTGTAATAATTTTTGACTCCATGGCATTTTAGTATGGATTAATCGACACTTGAAGGGCAGCCGACCAACAGGTAATTATTTGAGTGATGGCGAGTTTTTTTCAGCGCCATTTTGAGACGTCTGATGTTCGTTTCATTTTATTTCAGGCTCTTAATTCTACTTTGAAATTTACTCTTAACTCTACCTAACTCTACTCTAATTTTAATGCTAACTTTGGATTCCTGAATTTGAACTGGTTCGAGTTGAGTGATAGTACTTAATTTCAATTCATATGGGCGAATGAGGAGACAGTAGAAGAGGATCGGGAGATTCCAGGACGCAGTTCCATTTCTAAAATAGCCTGGTGGGTAGCAAAGTAATTGTTGATTGGGAAGTGAAAATTAAATGGTCCAGATGACTCCGTGGTTATTAAACCACTCTGTTGAAGAAGCGTTAGGAGGAGCCTTGGGCATTCTCGTCTGGAATTCCATAAAGATAAGTGATCTTTCTAACACAATTCCTCATTATTTGATTTTTTTTAACAGAAAAACCAACATTTCGAAATTTAACTATAAGTATCTTTATCGTATCTCACAGATTTATCTTACCTTTATCGTATCATTGATTAATCTTGTGCATTTATATTATTGTACATTTATCTTACCGTATCTCAAAATATCTTAAGCTTCGTAACTTCCTACATTTATCTTATTGTACATTTATCTTAGCGTATCTCACAACGAGATTATATATCTTTAACTTTAAGCTTCGTAACTTCGATTTTAATCTAATAAATCAATGAGTACTCTGTATTATAGTGATTAATTACTCTGTACATTCAGTGGTAATCTTTGGACATTTCAATTTGTAGATTTTAGTAAACTATTAGGTATTTCTTAATTATCTTTACTCTAGTTACTACATAACAAGTAGTGATATTATTTGGCTATATTTAAATTTTTCAAAAAGGGTAAGCCTAAAATTTAATATAAATTGAAGTCTGTTATATTTTACAATTATCTCCCGATTTTGACATATGCGATATTTTGACATTGCTTTGATTTTGCTCGATTCTAAGAATCATTTTGATCGGAGTTAATTTGGTTGATTATGTAATAAAATACCTATTCTTGACTTGTTAGTGGGCTGATTGTAATTTATGGGCTATTAGCTCATCAGGACCATTACTTTTAAATAGGGTCATAAGGAAAATTTCATATACATTACCTATCTAATTATAGAATAGGATCAGTTCATGTTAAATATTGCTTAATTTACCTTACCTATAAAGATTGTTAATTGGTAGTTGGAATTTTTATACAGATGTAAATTTAAAAGATACTCAGGAGAGTCAAAGATTTATTATTAAAAATTGTTAGGAAAACATATCTTTTATTTCTTGCGTTTACTTTCCTTACATCGGTGTCTTATTATAGATAATGTAGCCTGGTTTCAGCTGACAATTCAGTTTATCTTTTCTTATCTTTCGGTCTACTTTAGACCTGGCGCCCATATTTTTGAATTTTCAGAATTCGAACTCACATCCATAGTGCCGCCGCAATAAGACGTATCTGAGCAGCGACAGAGTAACTCAAGGAACAGCTCTTTTATTTATCTAAATAATTTCAATTAAAATCGAAACAAACATTTAAAAATTAGAAAATAAAAGCGGAAGAGATGTAAATGTTATAAATTAAAGATATGTCAAAAAATGAAGAAAGACGACAATAAATCCGAAACGTTGCATTACAGATCGATATTATTATATTATGGCTGGACTGGTCTTCAAAGGCACACTCTAAATCTGTATTAATCTAAAGAGTGACCTTTTTGGAATAAGGAAGCGGATGGCAGTTCACAATACAATATATGCAAAAAAAAACTGAAAATGGAAATTAACCTAACAAACTTTCATATTAACTTTTTTCCGAAAAGACCTGTGGTTTCGTAAGTAAGCGGATATGATATAATAAACCCTGTACAGTCTGATCCAGATAACTCTTTAAATGGAAATATCTGCATTATTACAAAAAAAATTCCAAATAAAATTTCTTTGACTTTATCTACTTTTACATATGCTTTTGTTTTAATATATATAATGTTTAAAAAAAAACAAGACATATGCCATATTGAAGGCTTTAGTTTTTCAAATGTCAATGCCAATGGGCGTAGCCAGGATTTTCTCCAGAAGGGGGGGGGGGGGCAAGATAGAGTTACCAGGTGAAAAGTTGGAAGAGTGTTTCATCCTCTTGGCAGGCGCCGCTGGAGGCCTAACCGAAGGCGGAAAAATTTTGGGGTGCCACGCCCATTTTTATTATATATTTTTTAATTTGTATCTTAATTTTTGTATATATTCACTTTTTTATGTTTCCTTTGAGCCAGGGGGGCAAGTGACACCGTAGCTACCCCTATGTATGACATGACATTTGAAAAATAAATCTTTATGTCCAAGTAGCTGCAGGTATCTGAATAGGTAAGCTATTATATCGAAAAAAGTTTTGGTACATGATATATTATAACAAAAAATATGCAGAATTTAATAGAAAATTAAAAAGCATTAAAAAATGTCGTATAGGCACTACATTAAAAAAAAATTAACACCATGTATACATTAAAACAAATGCGTGTGCAACTTTAGATGCAATCAAACAATAAATTATTTTCTTTTCTAATTTCAAAAATAATAGAGTTTTTCTATTTAAATAGTTATCTGTATCACCGTGTAGTCCGTGTATCATACGTTACTATGACAGTATATTCGAAAATTTAGTAGTTGTCAATTTTGGGTTGGGATATCTTGTCGACCACAATTGTCGACGAGATTTTGCAATACTTTGTTTATTATTTCAAGTTGATTGAATCATTTTTTCGGCAAGTTCACACACTTATAATATTTACAAATTTATGCGTCGAAATTAAACGCCGAATTTCGTGTAAATTTAACTTCGAGCGACAAAGTAAAAGACAGAGATCGCCCGTGAATTTTTATGTACCGGCCTTGACGCATATCATTAAGTAGGGATTTTGAAAATTGATTATATACGCCCGAATCGCGATACGTCTCATCTTGTTTACCAAGACGAGACGTACTCAAGGGCTACGCAAAACTTCCATTACCTCGTTGCATTATTTATAAGGATTAAACGTCTACCGGTTTTTGCATTATTTATTTTTTTTTTTGAACAGGGGTAATTGACGCGATCAAGCGGAGAAAAATTTGAGGAGTAAGCTACTGACATAACAGAAAATACATTGACCTAACCAGTTCAGTGTCAGTTATTTTGGCTGTATTTAATAAGATATTTTCATAATCTGCAGCGCCACAAAGTTCTATCTATATATAAGCAAGGCACAAAATTTTGTTAGAACACTGTCATTCCTTCGAACCAGTTCAATGAGAGCATTTAGAACAATATGAATAGCAGAGCTTTAGTGAAAAAAAAAACAAAATTCCTGTTGCAAAACTGTTATCCAAATTTAAGAGACAAGAAAACATGGGAATCTTTTATAGGTGTGCGTCGCGCGTCGGGAGCATGACCAAAGCTTTCGATAGAATTCATCTCTACAATACAATGATGCATGACGTCATCATCTGTAGGCAAAGCTAAATAATACATTATTATCGAATTTATACACTAATTCTCTTTTAAAATTGATAAATAATGCTTTATAGGTAAGTTCAAAAGCCTACTACGTAAAGTGAGAAAATAAAACAAACTTACTAATATTTTAATTTTAAAAAATAGTTTTTGGAAAAGCCTATGCTTTCGCACGCATGCTAAATGGATGATTTATATGCTAAGCATTTAATTTGGCCAAAAGTTAAATAAGTGGCAATATTTTCCTGATTTCAAAGAAGTATTATGTAGTTTTCTCTTCTCTTATGGCCCTTTCCTTAAACGGTAATGTGTTTTTGGTAAAATAATTTATAATTAACGTATTGAAAACACTATCGGTAAGTTATTAACCAAGTGTGTATTGCAGACTTTATATTAAACGTTCTATTTTAAGAAGATATTTAAATATTTAGGTGAATACAAATGAGCTTTGAAAAAACATTTAAATTGTTGTCAAGTAGTTTTTCATAAATTATATATCAGTGAACAAATATTTGAACTCCTAGGTTTCGAGGATAAAGAAGCCTACTTCTGTTTAAGTTGCTTGTGAGATTATGCTCAACGATAAGTGTTGTTTTATTATATATTTATGACTTAGGACTGCCAGCCTCTCTCTGCAGCTGGCTTGCCAGTTTCCCTAAGAACCGATATCTGCACGTTGCAGTTGATGGAGATATCTCAAACATATTCACCATTAATGCGGGCGTGCCTCAGGGTGCAGTACTCTCACCAACTCTTTTCGTCGTCTATATTAATGACCTGCTGACAAAAACCAATAATCCTGTTTACAGTTTTGGTGATGACAGTTCTCCTGTCTCCCAATTTAGATCGGAAAACCTCTACCAGGGACTGAGACATATTACCACAAACAGTTGCAGATTACAGCAATTAGTCATGATCTGGAGAGGGTTCGAACATGGGGCGACAGAAATTTAATCCAGTTTAATGCAATAAAAACCCAAGCGGTTACGTTTACCAAGAAAGCCAATACGGGGGACCCTGACATCATTATAGCAGGATCGATCATTTCTTCATCCTCGTCAATCAGGCTACTGGGTGTCTCGGTCAACAGCAATATGTCCAGGTATGACCATGTTGCTAATATCGCAAAATCAGCCTCGCAGAAGCTTGGGGCGCTATTTCGCAATAAAAAACTGTATACACCGCAGCAGCTGCTCTTGCTCTACAAACCGCAAATAAGATCATGCTTAGAATATTGCTCGCACATCTCGAGTGCCGCACCGAAACACACCCTAAAGCTGCTGGATTTCATTCAGAAGAAATCTGTGCGTCTCGTCGGCGACCCGGAGTTGACCCGGGATTTGGATAGTCGATGATCCAGACGATGCAGAGATATTCCTGTTTTACAGATATTTTCATGGTAGACGTTCCCAGGATTTGGCCAACCTCATCCTGCCCCCAGCAACGCCCGTCAGACAGTCACGACAGACGGCAAGAGCGCACCCGTTTCTTGTACAATTGGAAGCACCTATAACATCGCTTTGCAAGGACTCCTTTGTCTGGCGCACTGCATCGCTGTGAAGCTCACTCCCAGGACATCTGATTCCCCCAAATTACAACTTACAGCTATTCAAGAACCGTATAAAACAACATCTTCGCACATACATCACCCGTCGAGTGCCATAGGACTTTCTTTTAGTGAGTGTCATTTCCATAAAAAAAGATATCGATGATTACGAAGAAATGAAATACCCAGGGAGGACCAAAGCCAGTTGAAGGGCGCCCTTTCGTCCAGAAGTGGCAGCACTTCGAAGGTGGATAAAACTGCGAACAGGTCAATAAGTGGAGAACCACCGCGTTAATTTTCCAGAGTAAATCATAATAAGGCCTCTAGGCCGCGAAGGCCGTCATTGGTTAAAGGCTGTGAAGAATCACCGGGTGGAACATGAAAATTGTTACATGGAATGTAAATACGCTACACAGAGCTGAAAAATTACTGGAAATAGTTTTTTTTTACTCAGGTAGCAACGCAGCTAAGGACGGTGTAGGGATTCTTTTAAGTTTTAACATGCAGTAACCATGATATCATATATTAAAACCTTTCTATCTTGCTTTCTATTAGTCAGAGTCCAGATTTCCAAATAATGCGTGTTGAACTAAGAGGGAAGCTATTCGATATCAGTATAGCACAAGTATATGTGACAGTGATATTTAACCTTGACGGGGAACTTACAAAATTATGTTTCAACATTGAAAGAGCTAAGAAATACATGAAATGAAAAACAAAGGTTTTAATATTTTTCAGGGTGATTGGAATGCAAAAGTCGGAACAGGAAGAGTAGATGGCATCAGAGGTCCACATGAACTTGATACCAGAAATGACAGAGGAATAACGTTTGTTCCGTTCTGTAATGAAAATAACCTAACAGTTACTAATATCTGGTTTCAGCGACCCAACCGGGCGCGGCGCGGCGCGGCGATCATATATCTAGAGCTTGGATCTTGAAGGAAGTATAGTAAGATACCAAATCAGTCAATTGGAGGAACTGCAACAGTAACATTCACAGGAAAATTCATGAAAATACTGAAGAATTGCTGGTGAACCTGAATATGTGTCTTTAGTTATAAAGAACAACAACGAAATCGAACTAGACGAGGATAAACAAACCCCAAACTATTTTTAGATGATAGAACAGAGAACGCTCCCCAAACCCAAACCAAATTTTGTTAGTTCTGCGCTCTAGACCCACTTCATTGTTTGTCATCTTCGGTTACATCTTGAGTTGTTCAACGCTGTAGGTATCGAACCTTTATTTAATCACGAGTCAAAGCTTTTGATCGAAGTAACTTTGTAACTTTGTTGTAACTTATTATTAGGTTGTCCCCATACTCTCCCCACTGTAACACATAAATTTTCGACAACTTCGGTCCAAACTATAAACGAAACAAAAACTTTTAATTCAACTTCTCCGTTACCAAAGACGATAAATCGCGGTCGTTTCCCGTATCTCTAGAGTATGTATATACGGTATATAGATATAGATGTCCCTTCTGGAACGGAATCTTATCCGGGCTGCATATCTCGGGGGGAGCCCGGCAATTCCAAAAATTGAATAAATCAAAAGATGTAACTTGAGACAAGCTGTTTATAATCGGATAACGCAGCGTCAGATCCGGAGTATCTCAATATTCGGCGTTCAAATTATTTAGGCGAGTCTCTTCTGGATGATGATCGTTGGAAGCTTGAATACTAGAAAATGTAATAGTAGTGCTTAAATTCCTTCTTCTATATATATATATATATATATACAGTGTGTCCAAAAAAGTATGCAACATATGGGAAACTTTTTTATTATTGGTTTCTCAGAAAATTTTATTCTTGATAAAAGTTGGTGCTTGCCCTAAAACAGTAAATGGGCATTTCAGATTTTCCGTACTGCTTTTAGTGCGGGCGCAAGTGTCATTTTTCCGAAATCGCGTCAAGAGTAAAGTACCTTAATTTATAAAGATACAGCAAAATCTTATAAGGAAAAGTTGTTCCAAATTAAAAAGGTAATCTAAATATGAAATTTGAGTTAAGTAGATCAACTTTTAATTTTTATTGTTTTTTCTCGATTTTTTCTTAAACGTTACGCCACTGGAGAATGTTTTGTTCTTTTGTTATTAGTATATTTGCCAAGTAACTTCAAAATTTATTTAAGATAGAAATTAGTTACATAGTTGCATAATGTTGCAGTTTTTCCAGAGATAATAGCCAGTTTAAGTATCAGTGTGTTGCAAACACATTTAAACACTTTTGATTCAAAAGTTTTTCCACTCAAAATCATGAATAGACCCAACTCTTTTCATTTCATGTAAAACAACTAATAATTTATTTATCTTTTGCTTCAGATCAGTAAAATATGCCCAAGTATCCTAAAAAGCCATATAACATATTTGGTCTTGAAGAGTAGGCCATGCATTTGGAATAAAAACAAATAAATAGCAATAATTTTACTTCGCTCTGACATATGAAATTAATTATTATTGAGTCAGTCATTCCAATTGTATTTTGTAATAATTATTGTGGACAATTATTTTGGAC
>MU186347.1:27408-40448 GCA_016904865.1 Pissodes strobi
TTTAGTTGCTTAATACGAAAAAAATATAAAATGTTTAAAAGAGTCAGTGGCGCACATTTCTATGTCAATAATATTCGGTATGATGCCCCCAGGGACGCCACTGGACTTTATATTTTTAATCTAATTAAGGCTAAATGAGCCCCTTATTACTACAGATAACACTGCCAAATTTCAACAAAATCAGTAAAATCTTGTTTAAGGTATTAACAAAAAACTGTTTTTTAATAAAAAGTTTGACAACCTGTATCTTGGAAAATATGCATTTTCGGACCCATGTTCATATAAAAAAAAATCATGTTTTCTTATGTAGAATCACTCCTAAAATTATTCGAACGGTATTTCCAGACACCCTGTACATTTTCCTACTTTATGACCACTCTGTATATGCCAATTCAAGTTTTAATAGTCTAATATTATTTTCTCAGGAAGCAGAACTTTTTATAAAGAGTAACTTTTTTTCATAAAATCAACAATAAAGAGGTTTCCCATATGGTTCCAAGTTAGTGAGACATACTGTATAATACAAAATGTGGAATAAATTTGTCTCGGAATTAGGGCATATCGTGCAACCTACAGTCTGTTTTTTTTTTTGGAAAATTTCAATAATTTATAAAGAGAATTTCGAAATAGCGTTCTCGGATAGAAATATTGTTGTATGGGGTTTCTACATCCAGTCCGGTTCTATCGAGTTTTCCTTAAAATTAACAACGCCTCGTTACTTCGAGATACAAATTATACTTTGTATAGAGCGAGTGCGGCAAAAAAATCTATCAATCGTCCGAGACATCTCACTCGCAACATTCCCGGCTAGGATTCAATTTACACCTTGTTTACACAAGTCGATAATTTTAATTTCATGGTTTACCTTTCTTCTGGTCTCGAGGAAACCGCAAGGCAATCACGCCGTATTCGTCCCGCAAGAAAAAATAAATTGTTTCATAAGAAAAACAAGATTTTTTAGGCCCTCGTAATTATTTCGGTGTACTCGGACGACTTACGGTTGTCACGATTCAATTTTCAGATAACAATATCATCGGCCAGATAGAGGGACACGGTTTACTTTATTCGGTATAAAAGAAAACCCATGGTATATTTTCTGTTGATTAGGTGGACAATTTTGTTTATGCAAATATTGCTATTCTTCGCTATTTTTAATGGGGTTTTTCAGAAAATCAGCTTATCCCAATATAAGAAAAAAATCGAAGCTGGAATGATGCTTTTGCGTTGAAGAATTCGAAAAGTGTAGATTGATTTTACATTCTTTTGAGAAAAAATTACTGAAATTTGGCCTGCTTTATATTTTTTGAAAAGAGAATTGGAAAATTTAGTATTTTGAGCGTCGAAAGTTCGAATTTTCCGCAAAGACCGGTAGTATTTATTGCTTAAATAAGATCGTTTTCAGATTACAAAGGAAATTTCCTATTAATATGATGTTGGAAAAATCTATTTTCTCTTTCTATTAAGAAAATTTATCGATTTTTCAAAAATTTTTAACGGTTTTCAATCGAAAATCGACTAATTTCATTAAAAACATATTTGTGAGAAATCGAGATAACGTTTCTTGGATAATTAAGATTTAGTGCAGCTGATAAACTCAACATTTTTTGAAATAGTTATTTGGGTATTTTAAGAGCGCAACGAGGAACGCAAGGTACGTTATTGTCGTAATTGTCGATTGCGAGAGAGAATGAACGCGATACACTTCATAAAAAAATAAAATGTGTTTTGCTATCTAATACTGACAGATACAAGCTATTTTGGCATTTCAACAAGAACAATATAATAAGAAAGCAATCGGCAAAAAATCTGTTTCCCACAACCATTTATGAAAATGAGAAAAAGCACAGTAAACTTGGCTAGAAAGTGCCGTGAATCACACACATATAAAAGCACTTTTCAACAAGCATTGGAAAGTATTTTGACAGCGTATTTGACTTGACAGTTGAGGATGACACGATAATAGTATATTAAGACACTAACGTGCGAGTGCGCTAAATGTCTTTCAAAATGTGTATTTTATACCATTTTGCAGGTTCTTAATGGAAAACATTGATTTATTTTGACTCCGTTCAGCAGTTGCGCGGCCATTTGTCATTTTTGTCGTCTTTATTAGTAGAAATCCCATGCAAAGCAATGTCACAATTATTGCTAGTGAGCCTTGACATTGAACAATTCTGTTAACATCAAAGCAACCAGTCAACAAAAGTAGGGTCGAAAAGAGGACAATCCTTTGCGTGTCGAAATGTTATCATTTTGAACGCAAAGTAAAAATAGTATATGAAGATATACTTACTAGTTTTAAAAGACCATGTTTTTTCGCACGAGCACGAAATTAGGAAACGACACGCTTGCAGGGAGTTTCCTAACGTGCGAGTGCGCCAAATGTCTTTAAAAACGCGTATTTTATACCACCTTTCTGGTTTCCAGGTTTTTTAATGAAAAACATTTATTTATTTCAGTCCCGATGACCAGTTGCGCCGCCATCTTGTCATTTTTGACGTCTTTATTACTTGACATCCCATTCAAACCACTGTCGAAATTTTTGCTAGTGGGCCTTGACACTGAGCAATTTTGTTAATATCATAGCGACCACTCATCAAAAGTAGTGTCGAAAAGAGGTTCTTCTCGACACTCTTATGCGTGTCGAATTGAAATAATTTTGAACGCAAAATAGAAAAATTACTTATTCCATTTAATGTATGCGAGGGTCTTAATAGCCATTATATGTGAGTTACATTTAATGGCTATTAAAAGTCTCGCATTCATTACGACATTCGCTTACGGCTCGTATCATAACTCTCATGCTCGTGTCCTCATATCCATCATTAAATGCTCATTGCGTAATATATACTACTTTCTACTCCTATACTTTAATTGATTTATTTGATATTTACGACCAGTATTATAATGATGCTCATTACGACACTGACGTTTCATTATTAAACTGGATTGTAATGAATCAAAATTCACAGTCACATTCGGTCAATATGAAAGACAGCCATGATCTTGATAGATTTACTAATCATGGCTGTCTTTAGTAAATGTTTATGACTGGTTGTAGAGAAATAGTGTATGCAAGTCACATTTAATGGCTATTAAGACCCTCACATTCGATACGATACTCGTCTACAGCTCATATCGTAACTCCCATTCTCGCGTGTGGTCATCATTAAATGCTCATTGCATAATATTTTCTACTCCTATACTTTAATTGATTTATTTACTGCGCCAGTGTCATAATGAAGCTCATTTTCAAATTCGACATCATCGTGATATTTGGTCAATAACAAAGACACTTAAGACGCTTAGGATCATGACAGATTTGTCAATTTTGACAATTCATAGACAATTTGCTTAGTAAATTTAAAAAATAAAGATTAAGTGCCATTATAATGACTGATCGGAGTAAAAATAGAGAATGCAACTCACATTTAATGGCAATTAAGACTCTCGCATGTCTTCATACCCATCATTAAATGCTCATTGCATAAGATACTACTTTTTACTCCTATTAGACATTTATTGCGCCAGTATCATAATGAAGCTCATTTTCAAATTCGACATCATAGTGATATTTGGTCAATATCAAAGACACTTCTTAGAATCATGACAGATTTAGAATTTGTCAATTTTGACAGTTCATAGACAATTTGCTAGTTAACTTAAAAAATAAAGATTACTTGCCATTATAATGATTGGTCGTAGTAAAAATAGAGTACCTATGCAACTCTCATTTAATATAGCCATTAAGACCCTCGCATTCACTAAAATCTCATGCTCATATCCATCATTAAATGCTAATTGCATAATATACTGCTCTCTACTCCTATACTACCAGTATCGTATGATACTGACGTTTCATTATTAAACTGGGTTATAACCAATTAACGTTCAACATCACAATCATATTCGGTCATTATGAAAGACAGCCATGACCATGACAGATTTAAAATTTATCAATTTTAACAGTTCATATATAGTTTCTAAGTAAATTTTGAAAATTAGAGAATATTTGTCATTATAATGACTGATCGTAGAAAAAATAGAGTATGCAGCTCATATTGTTTAATGGTTATTAAGACCATGGCATTCGTTACGATACTCGCCTACGGCTTATATCGTAGCTCTCATGCTCGTGTCTTAATAGTCATCATTAGATGCTCATTGCATAATATACTATTTTCTACCCTATATGGGTAATTGATTTATTGGGCATTTACTATCAGTATCATATTGAAGTTCATTACGATACTGACGTTTCATTACACTCTGGGTTATAACCAATCAGAATTCAACATCACAGTGATATTCGGTCAATATCACAGCCATGATCATGTTTGATTAAAAATTTGCCAATTTTGACAGTTTATAGATAATTTAATTAGTAAACTTAGAAAATAAAGATTATTTTTCATTATATGACTGGTCGTAGAAGAAATAGCGTATGCAGCTCACATTTAATTGCTATTTAGGCTCTCGCATTCGTTGCGACACTCGCCTATGGCTCGCATTTTAACTCTCATGATCGTGTCTTCATACCCATCATTAAATGCTCATTGCATAATATATACTCTTTTCTACTCTTACTTTAATTGATTTATTACATTTACTATCATTATCATAATGATGTTCATTACGACACTGACGTTTCATTATTAAATTGGGTTGTAACCAATCAAAATTCAACATCACAGTCATATTCGGTCAATATGAATGACAGCCATGATCATGATAGATTTAAAATGTATCAGCTTTGGCAGTTAATAGACAATTTACTTAGTAAATTTTTATGACTGGTAAGCAGAAAAATAGTGTATGTAAGTCACATTTAATGGCTATTAAGACCCTTACATTCGCTACGATACTCGCCTACGGCTCATATCGTAACTCATCACATCATCATAGTGATATTTGGTCAATATCTAACACACATTTAGTTTGCTATTAAGACCCTCGCATTTGTTGTGACACTCGCCTATGACTCGTATCGTAACTCTCATGATCGTGTATTAATAGCCATCATTAAATGCTCATTGCATAATATACTATTTCCTTATAGGTGCTGTAGGAAAATAGTATATTATTCAACGAGCATGTAATGATAGCTATTACTAGCGCTATTACGGCGAGGGCCGTAATTCATCCGAGTGAGTAATAGTCATTACATGCGAGTAGAATACTATACTTTTTCTACGATCATTATTTTTTTTTATTAATAGAAACTACAAATAAGTGTATTGTATCAATCAAATATTAAAAATATAGCAAAAATAAGCGTAAAAAAAAGTCAGGAAACAGATAAGTTGGACTTCAGCACGAATAAATGTTAAGAAAAGAGAATTGTCGATGTTTCCCCTAACCCCTTTATGTATTCACATTTAAATACATAATACATCATTATACTTAATATAAATACCATATAATAATTAACTTCCTAACTTTCTTGCCTTTGTTGGAAGATATATATAGGGTCATCTGCTTTAATTATAAATTTACTAATTTCATCTAGAGTGAATGTTTTGGACTTTCTACCTTGATATCCTTCAGATTTTCGTTTTAAAAAACTGCGCAACTTTGAGTAATTTTCTATATTAATGTTATTATGTATAACTAAGGTGCTTCTTAACATGAAGTATTGGCTCCATAATGATGAAGATTTGTATTTTTCTGATAGTTCTCCACAATAGGCTAACAGCACATTTTCAGAGAAAGAATTGAGTTTTTTGCGGGCTCGCCAATCTATAAAAGTGCTATACACCATTTCGTACCTTTTCCTGGATTTTTCAGGCAGTAAATCCTTTGTAATTATATTTGCGGCATTCTGGGGCGTACACATTTCTACCTCATTTTTACTATCGGATTCCATATTTTTGGTAATTATTGCTTATACGGTTTTTTGCTATTTTTGGATTATATGGAAAATGTTTTATGTAGACACGTTCTAGAGTCCCTAGGGAATGCAAATATACTGGCGGGGAAGAGACTTTTTTTTTAAAGTTATGTTTGAAATTTGGGTTAGGTTTGGTTAGTTTTTGTTGGTTGCGCCCCCGTAGCGCTGGCCCTCCGCTCGCTACGGGAGCGCAACCAACACAAACTACCAACTGAGGTATGGTCGTTGCAAAATAGTTTGACAAAGGAACATAGTCATGACATGTACAAATTTGTTAAAACCAGTGACTTCTTTAATATTACACAACGGTCCGTGAGTAATGAATGACATTGTTTGACTGAAAGCAGATCTACAATAATGATATTTTTTAATGATCATAGAAAAAATAGTTAAACATATGATGTGAGCGACTATAAAAATTGAAATTTCCAAAAAATGAAAAGCTTCATTACGGAAAAGAGGATATTTTCAGATTCTATAGGAAATTGCTTATAGTATAATGATTTTAAGGATGACTCTAAATCGGTGCTTTAAAATTGAGGCATTAAAGATATAGTTAAAATCATACATTGATATAGTATACCGGGTGACAAAAAAAATTTACAAGACGCCATTCTGTTGTTTTTTATAGAAAAAAAAATGATTTTTGGGTTGAAAATATAGATAGGATACAATATAAGTTTTTGCTTAAAATGCCAAAATTAGTTTCAATTTTTTTTCAAAATTTGGATAAGAAATGGTGCTAAATAAATGCTAGCAATAAAAGGTGTTTTATTACATGTAGAAAATGCTGAACATAACGTTTTTGTATTTATGGCTTATTCTTTTATTTGAAACGATAACAATATCAATAATGGGAAGTCACATAACTGTAACAAAATTAAAAAGATAATAACTATGTAAATAGGGGGCATTAATAAACAAAATTAAAAAGGAAAACATTATTCAATTTAATATTCTATATGCCGGCCGCCGAGTCGCTGACATGACATAACCATTGATTTGTATAGGAGTGGATAAGCAATAAATAGACCAAACATGGCAAATTTACGACCGCGAAATGCAAACAAAAAATTTCTACTTGGACTTGCGCATTAGAAAATTAGTAGGAGCTAGCTGTTGCACCGTGAAGGTAATTAGGCAGGTCCGGACTTCGAAAGTGATTATTTGACCAAATATTCGGTAAAGGGGTCTTGCCGATTGTGAAATGGGCCCCAGTTAGCATAGTGAAACAAAGAATAAGGTATAAATAAGTAATACTTATAATAACTAGACTTACTTGAAATAGGAAATCCCGGGTATTTTGCCTCTACTACTACAAAACACAACCATACACTTTAGGGATTCTATTTTGGTAGCATCGCCCATTATTTATGTGCGTATTGTTCAATTTAAACGAAAGTCAAAATAGGGTACGCGCAAACCACAAACGTGAACCACTAAATTAAAACTAATTAAGCAACTACAGACACTAGGTCCAAAGAAAGTAAAAAAAAGTAAAAACTCAAATTATTAACTCAAAACGCCGCGCCGTCAAAACGCAAACACGTCAAAGACAAAAGCCAAGTTCGATCCTGACCGACGCCTGCTGAGACGGCAAGTGTTTTAGTGCGCATGACAAAACGGTATCTTCTTTGTTTACGTTTTTCCATTTTGCGTCGATATTGTCATGCGCAGAAACCTGTTTTTTCGCCCACACTTTTGAATAGTGCGACTATTGCTTATCCACTCCTATACAAATCAATGGACATAACTCACTCGACAATTTTTATAAGATATTTTTCTAAATGCTCTTGTGATATGTTTTCAATGGACGTGCTAATTTTGTGTTCCAATATTTCCAATTGTCGTTTCCAGAACGTGAAGCTCTCTCACACCGTACCCCTCGTAAAACATTTGAAAAATTAAAATAATGGTAAAATAATATACGTTTTATAGTAATAGTCCTGGAGTGATTTTTTTGGTAATTATTTTCCCAGTTAGCAAACATCGATAGAATTATTGTTCATGGAGGCGGAACATGCGTCAGAAAATACAAATGAGCTGCACTTTTTTCCACTGGTAAAAATGGTTTTCATATGGTTTTAATAGTAAGGGTATACTGAAGTTCGTATCTGATCTGTAAGCATGACAAATGCGTCTGGCAGGTGAAAAACTAATTTTTTTTAAATTTATCTTATTTTGGCAGTTCTGAAAATTTGTCAGATGACAGATTATTTCTTTTTTCGTAAGTTTCATGATCTCCTTTAGTAAATGTAAAAGATTTATATCGAGGAAAATAAGTCTACTTTCTTTAACTTCAGGTTCCAAAGTTTTTGTCACACCCCAAAATTCTTGATTAGTGTCACCAATAGAACAAACTATTGCCGACTAGGAAAGTAAATATCAAAAAAATCACTGCCTCCTGACCTATAAGCGAAGAAGTGGAAACAAACGTGTTAGCATAAGTCGAATATGATCGTACTGCTTCCACTTGAGAAATATGTGAGCAGTGAAATACTTCCCAGGGCCGCTGAGAGCCGAAACGGGCCCGGGGACTGTTCAGCTTTTTGGGCAATACAGCTAAACGGGTTTACACGTTAAAATTGACTTTTTTGCCTTTTTAACTGCAAATTCTCTAATTAAATCGGTTACATCTCAATTAGAACAAATATCTTCTTTGACACTTATTATTGCTAAATTCGAAGGCCTCGATTCTTCCTTCGGTATTGGGAACCAGAAAATCTCTTTCGGCCATCAGCCATGTAAAACAAAAAACTCTATTTAAACATTTTGACAAAAATTTAAAAAAAAATTTTAAAATGAAAAATATCATTAGGATTGAACTTATTGCAATAATTATACAGGTCCGGGCCGGCATTTCACCTCCCGTCTTCTGTTAGTAATTAAGTTAGGATTTTAATAATGTTTTATTATTGAATAGAAGCCCGGCCTTCGGGCCCCCCAAAGCATACGGGCCCCGGGAATTTGTCCCTTCTGCCCCCCTCTTCGTCGGCCCTGATACTTCCCTTTAAACTGCAAGACATATTTTAATGAAACACTGATCTAGAACAAAACTCACCAACTCGCTTTTAAATACATAATTTGATCATAAGTCCAGTCTTGCACCATAAAATTGCTTTTTCGAACGAATTCAGGTTTACCAATCTAGGAATGTTCTATCGAAACAATAGTCATTACTGGACTAAGGAAAAACAGAAATTACTGAGAGCAGGTGCCTTTCACATTTGAGAGAAAGTTTATGCAACCTCTCAATCAGGGCCGCGCCAAGGGGGGTGCAAGGGGTGCACCCGAGCAGTAGGGGCGCAAAAATCCGTGAAATAAAAAGTAGTATGACTTTATTACTTTTACTTAAAATCTTAAAAATGCACTGTTTTATAACATGTTCTTCTGTAGCTTCATCCTCCTCTATATCATCGCCGAAGATATAAATACAGATGCAGGTTTTCCTTCACGGCAAGCTTTGCGTTCTCGAAAGGAAAAAAATGTTTGGGTTACGAGCAAGTGGACGATGTGGTTTTAGATCCTAAAATAATTTTAAAATCAATTTTGATTTTGCTATTTTGAACCAAACCATTTAATCTCTTGAAAGTAGGTTTGCAGAACTTCAAGGGTACAATGATATGTTTGGTTTCATACATAATTTGCAAGATTTATCAGATGAGAGTTTAAAGAATTCTTGCAATGATTTTCATCTTAAGCTAGAAGATTCATCTCGAAATTCCGACATTGATGGGGTCGAGCTATTCAACGAAATTAAAGTTTTAAGCTTCATTTTGTTTTAGAGCCAATAAACGAACCGCATTCCTTACTACAGTTTATTTTTGAAAAGAAGTTAGTATCAAGTTATTCCAATATGGATATTGCCTTATTATTCATTTACGCACCACCATGGTACAACAGAGACTGGATAACTTAGGTTTAATTTGGATAGACTATGAGCTATAGGACGAATTAAACTTTCATGAAGTTATATCTGATTTTACAGCCATTAAAGCTAGAAAAGGACAATTTATTTATTCGCTTGGTTAATTGAAAAGGTAGTTCCTAACATTTAAAATAATAATATAATCGCCATAATTTCTCATTTTTTTAACCTACCCTTTTTATTTAAGATTACTTACTGAACCTACTGTATATTTTATCTCTAGGTTTTGTATTTATATAATATGTAATATAAAATGTAGTTATATAAGTAATTAAAGTAATGTTTATTATGTCAAATGTGATTTTTAATGCCATGCATGATTGTCATGACAAACACAAGTGATTTTTATTCATAAAAAAGCAAAAGCAGATCAATGGTGCCATCAATTTTTTTCTTTAGCTAGTTTCCTATAACAAGGTGCGCGGGGCACCACAAACCTTGCTAGCACCCAGGCGCTCTTAGGTCTAAGCGCCCTACTCTCAATCATATCTAGAAATTCTAGAAAACAGAATTAAAACGTCGATTGGATACATATCTCAAGCAAATTAAAGAAAATTGCTTACAAAAAATGTTAAGTTATGTCAACAATTTGACGGCCTATTTATTAATGTTTCTGTTTACTTATTTATTATATCGCTACTTAGTTCCGATTATGTCATTTTATATTATTGTTCTTATCGTGAGAAATAAAAAAAAATCAAGTAAGAATACACAAAAAATATTGTGTTATGCATTTTGTCCAGGTATTAATACACTGCATTGCAAGTATTTATTTAGTAGGTACCACTTCTTATTTAAATCTTGGAAGAAAATTAAAACTGGTTTTGGCATTTTAAACAAAAACAAATTTCTTCTATTTTATAGCAAATCATTTCTTTTACTAACTCAGTGAAAAGCCAACCAGAAAACATTTTTTTTCCCTTATTTCAGTGGAGGTTTTGCCAAAAATTCTATGGGTTACATATATACACGCCAGAATAAAATTCTTCCGCGCTGCCATTTTAAAAAATAATACATCGTTACACCCATCGTTTAGAAGGAAATTTTAAGCTCTATATAAAAATACAATACACAGGGACCTACTAAAATTCTTGCCTTAGGATCACTTTCAGAAAACCGGTAAATGATACTCACTTGTTTTTTAGTATTTTTTTAATGTTTTGTTAAACTATAGCTTCAACCCAAATTTAAAATACCTTCTATGAAACAATTTCTTTGTCACTACGTCTATTGTTTTGAAATTGTTATAAATAATGATAGCAGTTATATTATGGTTACATCTCAATTTTGAAGGAACTGGAGGTTAACTGGTGGAATAGCTTTCGTTTTCAGTACCCGTGCTTAACAATGTAGGTACTTGGATTTAGTTACATGTGGGTCATTCCGACGAAACTTTGCATTTTGAAGTCACTACTTAATATTTCCGAATTTTACTATTTAATAAGGCATTTTTAAAAATATTCGCAAGTATACTTTTAATTTAAAATATATTTACTTAATTTCAAGGATTTTTCCAACCACTCAAAAATAGTATAATTTGGCAAAGTGTGCAGCTTAGTCATGAGAACATGTCCTAAAGTTAATCATAAATCAGTGTTCCGACTAGAGTTCTCACTACCGTCAATAAAGTTTGTATTTGCTAAATAAGTCGGAAGATGGCGATAAAGTTCCCCGCAAAAGCAGTTTCTATTCATTTCAGAACTAACATGACGGTGTGTAACGTTCGCTCTGTATTTTAAAGATCATTTCGCTAGTTTTTCTGGCAAATCTAAAATAATTTGTGTATGGTTGAGCTTAAATCTCACTTGTGTTAATGGTAATTAAAAAGGTAAGTAAGTACATTATAAATTCCAAAATATTGGTGCATATTCACGGCTTCTGCTTATTGAAGTTGTAGCGGTTAGGTGCAGTCATTCTGTAAACCAAACGGTGCAAGGCGGCAAATTTAAATAAAATCCCCACTACCGTTAATCTCACTTCTGTTAATAAAGCATAAAGTGCAAAACCAGCGTTCAAAAGAATGCATGAGAAAACTGGGTGAGCAAATAAAAAATGACCCAGTTTTACACGCAGAACAAAACAGGGAGGAAAGAGAGCGATATTTGGCAAGAAAAGAGGCTGAAAAAAAAACAATAAGTGAAATGAATGAAAGAGAAAAAAGAAAAATAAGAAAAGAATGGAGAACTGGAAGCAAAAAATCTTATCTTAGAACGAAGAGGAGGGATTCCCTTGAAAGAGCGTTACAAGAAAACACTCCGCCAGCTAGCCCTCTACCACAAGATGCGATAGCACCCCAAGAAAATAGACTTGAAGAAAAATCGAGATAAGCAGTTCAGGGAAAACTTAAGCAGCGAAGGAATAGAGGAGCGCTTAAGAAACAAATTAAACGTCTTCAAAAGCGACTTAGCGGCACCAAAAAAGAATGAACACATACAAGACAAAAGCAGCGGGGATGCGAAAAAAGTTACCTAATATACATCAAACACAACAGTAACTAGTATGCTAAAAGGGCAAGAAGTTACTCCTGAAGTAAAAAAGAAGTTTAGTTTTTCAGAAGTAATTAAACAGCAATTGAAAACCAATTTTACTGAAAAAAAGACTGTAACAGAGTAAAGAAAGTTAATATCAAACGTATCAGGCCATATAATTAAAAAAAATCGATTCAAATCTGTGCTGGCTTTATCAACATCTAGAAGATTAATGCAAAAAAATGGTAAATTTAGGATGTCTAAAAAACGTGAAATAACTTAGAAAAAAAATAAAAATAACGTAGAGAAGTGTTTTATGGAGGATTCAGTCAGTCGCCTCTGCCCTGGAAAAAAAGCCACTGTAACTTTTAGGAAAAAAAAAACAAAAGCGGTATTTAAATGGAAGTCGTTTGTATATTTATAAACTTTTTAAAGGAAGTCATCCACTCATGAAGATAAGCTACCAGACTGAGAAATATATATAATGTATAACTCACGACAATATGTTCCTCTTAACATCCAAAGCAAAATTCCATAATATCATTCAGTCAAAAGATCCAGATGAATTGTTAAGAGAATTATGCTGGGAATTAAGAACTGAAAACTGTTCGGAAAGGTAATGCACACTCTGTGTTAACAAAACAATTAACAATTTAGACTATGAAAAAGTCTCGAATAAAGATGAAACGGTTCGATACGAAAAATGACGTTCTAAGAAAGTTGAGATCCTAGTTAAAGGAAATAAGAAGATGCC
>MU186347.1:55448-92211 GCA_016904865.1 Pissodes strobi
ATTTGAGAAGCTGAAAAGGCGTTAGAAGGTATTTTGCCAACAAAATCAAAGAAAATATATGAATCACAATATGAGGTATTTGTAATATGGTGCTGTGAACGAAAAGTGGAAAATATCAACGAAGATGCCCTACTCATGTCGTTCACAGAATTGACCACATGATTTCATGCTGAAGACTATGCTCAACGTTAAAAATAATATCGATATCAGCAAATTTCACAACTTAATTACCCTGTTGAAAAGAAAAAACGAAGGATATAAACCAAAAGAGCCAAGATACTAACAGAGGACCAGGTTGACAAATGTTTAATGGATAATCCAGATAACCAGTTTTTAATGATAAAGGTAGGGCTCATTTTTGGTGTCTCAGGAGCATATATAGAAGTAAGCAGTTAGTTCAGTTGGCGGTGGACGATAGTACTATGGTAAACGGTGCTTAGTTAGAGAATTTTTTTTTTTGGGAGAAAGCAGTTTTAACTGCAATTTATTTAATAAATATTATGCCAACTAGGGCTTTGAAACAGAATAGAATACCATATGAATTGTGCTAGATCACGAAAGCCAGATCCAGGGAAAATGTGACAAGAAAAGATCTGTAACACACGAAGATCTCGGCCACATGTCTGCGGTGTTTCAGACTATCCAGATCCCGGGTCAATTGCGGGTCTCCGACGAGACACACAGCTCTCTTCTGAATGGAATCCACTAGCTTTAGGGTGTGCTTAGGTGCGGCACTCTAGATGTGGGAGCAATATTCTAAGCACGGTCTTACTTGCGCTTTGTAAAGCAAGAACAACTGCTGCTGCGGTGTATACAGTTTTTTGTGCGAAATAGCGCACCAAGCTTCTGTGAAGCTGATTTTGCGATGCTGGTGCATATTGCTGTTGACCGAGACACCCAGTAGTCCGATTGATGAGGATGAAGGAATGGTCGATCCTGCCATAATGATGTCAGCGCCCGCCGTATTGGCTTTCTTCGTAAACGTGGCTGCTTGGGTTTTTGCTTTCTCCAGAACTTGATTCATTGTTGTAATCTACTCCTGTCTGCGGTGATAAGTCTCAGTAGCTGGTAAAGGTTTTTCTGATCTAAATTGGAGGACAAGGGCATATTGTCATCTGCAAAACTGTAAACAGGATTATTGATTTCGGTCAGCATTAATATAGATGAGGAACATAGTTGATAAAGTATTGCGCTCTGAGGCACGCCTGTATTAATGATGAATGTGTCTGAGATGTGTCCATCAACTGCAACGTGCAGAGATCGGTTCTTAATGAAACTTGAAAGCCATCTGCAGAGAGACGCTGACAGTTTGTTGAGCAATCCGTGAAGACAAACTCTGTCGAATGCCTTCGATATATCCAACGCAATCGCTAATTAATCGGTTGATCTCAAGGTACTTGAGTAGTTGCTGGTTGACTACACGTTCCATGACTTTGGAAATAATGGGAATCAAGTCAATTGGGGGATAGTTTCAGAGCGTGGTTTTATTGCCTTTTTTGTAACAGGTTGCACTTGCACGACTTTCCAAAAAGATGGGTAAATCCCTTTGCGGTAAGACAAAGAAGAAAATCGGGATTAAATGGGTGTTAGTTCGTTAGCGCATTTCTTTAACACGATGGCAGATTATGTGCACAATAAAGCTAATAGAATAAATTTTCAAGAAAAGTCTGGGAAAGGTATATTAATGGGATATGAAGCAAATGAGTATAAAGTGTGCGAAGTATTATGTTGTAGTTAGGGATATAATTGTGGAATAGACTAGTTATTTATAGTCGAGGCCTGTGTCTCAGGCTGAAGAGGTGAACTTTCAAGAATCCTAAAATAAAGACAGAATTAAATTTGATAGTAAGAACCCATATGAAGTTGAATCTGGAGCTGCGAACTCAGCTGTAGTTAAATCTAACGCCCAAACTGATGTTTCTGACATTGTGTCAAAATACAATGTCAAATTTTAGGTACTTAAGATAAGATAATTAAAAGAAGACGATTATGTTTCATATAATGAGGTATCCAGTAGTATTCCCAGGTCTCTTCAAGAAATTAAAAACAAAAATGATAGGTTAGAATGGGAGCGTGCTATGAATGACGAAATTAATTTTTCATAATACCTCTCTGAAAACCATCATTTTCGACGTCTCTGTAGAGCAAAGAGAGTAAGACTTTCCGGTGAGCCCGCACGGGAAGAAAAGTTATCCTGGCGCACGGAAATTTTTTCCCGTTCCCTAATTTCAAGTGCTAAATTTGCAGTTATTAAAATGCATTCAAATCGGCAGAGATGTCAGACAGGGAAACACGATATCGCCTAAACTCTTTATCACAGTTTTGCAGTATGCTTTTAAAAAACTCAATTGGGAAAACAAGGCTTAAATATAGATGGTCGAAACTTTACAAATCCACGTTTTGCGGATGATATACTTTTGCTCTCAGATAACCTTAAAGACATTAAAGATATGTTACAAGAACTACAAAAGTATCCATGTATTGTGCTGACGTAGGTCTAAAAAAGAATATCTCAAGAACCAAATATATGACAAATTTAGTTCCCAGGGAGCAAATTTTCATTGATAATGAGAAAGTAGCTCTGGTGAACAAGTATAATTGGTAATGAAATCCAAATCTCAAGAGACAACCAAACGTGCGAAATGAAAAGAAAAGTTACACTATCTCGGGCAGCCTATGGAAAGCTTGCGGAAGTATTTAAAAGCGACATGCCACAATGCTTGAAGAGGAATGTGTTTGATCAATGTGTGTTGCCGGTCATGACCTATGGAGCTGACACCTTAACACTAACCACAGCAAGTGTTAAGAAATTTATGGTAACACAGCGCAAGATGGAAAGGTCCATCCTCGGGGTATCATTGCGGGATCATATAAGAAATGAAGATTTACGAAGAAGAACCGGCGGCGGCGTCACAGATGTCGTTATCCAAATTCGCAAACCCAAGTGGAAGTGGGCTGGACATGTGGCACGAATGACGGACGGGAGATGACGAAAAGGGTGCTCCAGTGGAGACCGCGCTTGGACAAAATAGGCAACTAGATACAAAGAGCTCAAGACAGGAAGGAATGGGCAGGAATGGGGTAGGCTTATGTGCCAGCAGTGGACACAGAAAGCTGAATGACGATGATGATGATGATGAGTTTAATTTTAAAGTAAAATTATTTTATTTATTCTTACCTTACTTGTCACAAATATATCAAAACTAGCTGCCTATTCAATCACAATAATGCATACAAACACATTTTCATAGCAACGCTTGATAAATATTAGGTTTATTCTAGCAGCGATTTCAAACCGTGTCAAACCGTCCGGAGTTTGCGCATAACCATATAAGCGCCGCTTATATCGCTATGCGCAAACTCCGGACGGTTTGGAACCGTTTGAAATCGCTGCTAGAACAAACCTATTGTCTTGTTTGCCTTCCAAGTTTGACGTTTGCTTACATTTTAATTCAAAATGTATTATGACATGATTTTGGATACATAAAATAATAATAATTTTATGTTTGTGTATTGATTTTAGAGAGGTATTATGAAAAATATTGTTCATTACACGTTCAGAAACAGCTTTTCCCTCGCTTGCACGACTTCCGGTGTTCGGCTACGTCTCACACCAGAAACTGTCGTGCGCGCACCGGAAAAGCTTAGTTTCCGGACTGGTAATGAAATATGCTATTATTTTAATTAATAAGACCTTGGTAGAAAATATTCGCAAATGGTCTGCGTTTTGGAATGTGTAGCATTTTAAAAATATGGTCGTCAGTCACCACAAAATATTGCATCAGCGAACCCTGTAGTTTGAAACTTTATATTCCTTTTCTTAATGCCAACTAAGATGCTAAACTTTTTGGCTCACATTTTGCTAAATTTATTTTGCGCTGCATTCTTCATTTGCAAACCTGAGATATGAGTCCGGTTCAGATAATTCAGTGTCTATTATTGTATCATGGTTTATCATTATTAATTATAGCGTGAGTTTCGGATAGAATAGCTTTTAGAAATATTCTCAATTTCCTTGCGCCGTGCTTTGGACCATCAAATGATTTAATGATCCTTTTTTAACTTTTGTTTTCCATTACTCGTAACTCGTACCGCTTCTCGCACAAAGTCACTGAATAACTATATTTACCTATATTAATGAAGTTTTTTTTATTTATGTTTCACGCGATACGTGATTTACTCAAGCCACCTCGAATCTTGGGCTTGAGCCCATAACTTGTTGGCTTATGAGATAAATAACAGTGAATTTGGGTTTTAAATAAAAATTATATTATTCTCTTTAAGACGAACTCACAGGAGGAGTCGCGACGAGCAGTCTGTTTATAAGGTTAAGCACGAACCGCTTGCCTTCGGGCTTTAATTAAATAAACTGAAAAATATTTCAACAAAACTAGCTTTCAGTTATTTGTTGGAGTTGACAATTATTTGTGTTTTTTTTGTAAAAACTTGTATTTATATATTTTTTTCTATATGTTTACTACAAGAAAAATATATTTTTTGAAAATTTCTTTTTAATCGGATAGTTTTTCAGATTAATTTTTTCTAATATCATATTTGCTATTCTATACGCCGCTGTAAATAATAAAAAATACAGTAAAACATTGAATCGGTTAGGATTCTGAAGTTTAAAGTATTGAAAAACATTTACAAATATATTTACAATTTTTTAGAAAACAATCACTATTTCGCAACGTCCGTCGCCGTCGTCAAAGATTATACAAATGTTTTCGGGTTAGTGGAATCTTAGTAGTAGATTAGATTAGATTAGAATTGAAGGAAGTTGGCGCTGGTAAGCTCATCTGCCACTGCAACATATGCAGGTTTATTGTAGCAGTCGGAACCATGCTTAGAGGACCTCATCCAGTCCGGTTTTTCCAATCAGGCTCGACAAAGAGAGTACCGGCTCCTCCATGTACCTTGCAGGTCCGGGTTTGATCTCTCCCAGCCTTGCATACCTAAGCCTGCAGAGAGCCTCACACTCGTACCACACGTGTTTTGGATTTTCCTCCTCCTCCCCCTCCTCCTCCTCCTGACAGAGCCTGCAGCGGTTATTATCTGCCAGACCGATCTTTTCCATGTGTCTATTTATTCTACAGTGCCCCATCAGCTAACCCACTAATATCCTTATCGTCTTGCGACTCCTCCTAAGCAGATATGCCGTGAATTTTGGGGAGCCGTGTTTTATGAACTGTTTTGCCTGTAGTTGTCCCGGTGTTTGTAACTACTAGTTTAGTGATTCTTTATCTATCCAGCTTTTAACTGATATTTTGAAGACTCTTCCTGCTATCCCGCAGTAGGGCTCAGGTCCCAACGTAACCTTACTTGCGCTCCCTTTTACAATTTTGTCGGCTTGTTCGTTGCCTTGATGGCCTTCATGTCTCGGAACCATAGATAAATATTAAGGAAAAAACCCGGAACCCATTCAATGGTAAGCTTATTGTTACGACCGACCGCTTCAAGGGCACTTATGCAGTCTTTGACTAGTCTAGATCTGACCTTGCGTGCACTAACTGCTTTTAAGGCGGCCTGACTATCGGAGTATAGGACTACCCTCCCTTTTCTAATGTTCAGTTTTTCTATCACCATGGTGCAGTGTTGGATTGCCGCGGCCTCTGCTTGGAACACTGAGGCATGCCTGCCCATGTTTATGGAGATATTTGACCTTGGTCCGTGGACCCCCGCATCCACCCATTTACTGGTCTAAGAGTCGTCGGTATACCATGCTTGGTCTGCTTTTATAGGACTATTCTTCTCTCGCTACAATTGGTACTGAGAAGAGTCTATCGAACCCATAGGAGGGGGTTTTTTCGTCTGATAGCATTTCGAAAAGATACTTGATCTCTTCGCTGTCCTCTAGTTTCCAGATGGTGGGCCTTTCCCATTCAATGATGGGCTTGTTGACTTGCTTGAGCCGGTATTCTATCATTCTTACATTCCCCTGTAAGAGAATATGTAATGGAGGCAGGTTTAGCAGGACTTCCAGTGCTGCAGTTGAGGTTAGTTTGGGTTAGTCTCATCGTTCCCGTAACGCACAGACCTACTAGCCTTTGCAGGTCTTCCAGTTACCTGATTGCACCTGTGTGCATGGCCTTTATGCCCCAGGCTATAGAGCCATAGGTTAGCACGGGCCTTATCACGATTTTGTAAAACCAGAAATTCAATTCGGGGCTCAGCCCCCAGTTTCTCCCGCAAAGTTGCCTGCATCCGCCCACTGCAATTCTTGCTTTCTGAGTGACCTTGCTAAGATGCGGTCCCCAAGCCATACCTTGGTCAAAAGTGACACATAAGTATTTGACTTCGTTGGAAAAGGGAATTATTATCCCGCTGAGCATTGGATTTTTCAGATCCTTTAATGGTCTTTTTTTTTGTAAATGGGACTATTGTGGTTTTCAGCGGATTAACTGACAGCTCCTCCTCTTCACACCATTTGCTTACTATGCTCAAAGCCTTTTGTGCTCTTGTTGAAACAAAGACCATGTTCCTTCCCTTGACTACCGTGACTAAGTCATCTACGTAGCATAGGCAGAGGTATCGTTCGCTTTCCATCTTGTCTAGTAGACTATCTAACAGAATGGCCCACAGTAGCGGTGATAAGACCCCTCCTTGGGAGCATCCTGTTCCCAACCCGCGGCGTAACCATATCTGCACTTATGGTGGCAGTTATTGTCCTATGTTAGGTTTGTTTGGATCCAGTTGGAGATGGTTGGGGGTATTTCTTTGTGTTTGAGTGCCTTAACCAGAGATTTGGTTGGAACGTTGTTGAAAGCACCCTCTATGTCTAGAAAGGTGGCTAGTGCCACTCCCTTATGGTCTATTGCCTTCATCATGAGTTTATTTAGATCGTCCAGGTCCAAATCTGTAAACTTTCCTGGTTGGTATCCATATTGACGCTAGTTTTTCCAGTGTTTTAAGCAGAATGAAGTTAGACTTATTGGTCTGTATGACTTTGGCCTTTGGTCTGGTGTCCTGCCTATTTTTTGGCAAAAAGACGACCTTTGCCCTTTTCCATACCGCTGGCGAATGGCCCCATGCTATGCATGCTCTGAGTATCTTGCAGATGTGGGGCAGTAGTATATCCTGCCCTTTCTGCAATAGAACTGGATAGATTCCTTCTGGTCCAGGGGACATAAGGCTGGAATTCCCTTATTGACCATTTAATTTTTTCAAATGTTACAATCTCGTTGGCCCTTTTCCAATCCTTTTTTTCTGGCCTTGCATCCCTTTGTATTGGTTCTGGCCTGCTCTGATTGATTGTTTATGACTCTGGACCTTGGGAAATGTGTGTCCGTCAATAGTTCCAGGGTTTTTTTTTGTGGAGCTGGTAAACGAGCCATCTGGTTTCTTTAGATATCTAGCTTCGCCCGCAGTGCCTTCGATGGCCAGAACTTTGTACACTCTTGCGCACTCCTTTGTTCTGGCTATCTTTTCGCAGAACTCCTGATACGATTTTCTTTTGGCCCTGCGAATTTATTTATTGTACTGCATTAATTTTTATCTATATGTATTCCAGTCTTGGTTCGTTTTGACTCTGTTAAACAGCCTTCTGACCTCAGACCATAGTCTATGAAGGTGATTGTTCTCCCAGACCTTTTTTGTATTTTGTTGTCTGATTGTTTCTGGACAGTTTTTGTTGAAGTCTTCCAAAACTGCCTCGCTTAGCTGCTCAGCTGCTAAATCCAGACCCTTCATTGTGCCTATTGTCGTAGTTCCACCCCTGAGCTGTTACTCCAGTTTCTAGTGGTACCTTGATAGTTAGTTCTCTTGGGGTTCCGAAACATGCTAACTGTCAATGACGAAGTTAGTGAGGTATTGTGTCTAATTTGGCGATAGTCTGAATATGATGGTTTGTCAGAAACATGTTAATAGTTATCGAGTCGTAACAGTCTTGGCTGCATAAGGTAATATCAAATACTTCCCGCCTGGTTGCTGTAACAAAAGTGGGTTTTGAGCCTTTATTGACTATGCATAACCCCTCCCCTAGGATAAATTCGAAAAGAGACTCACCTCTATTGTTGGTGTTTGTACTGCTCCAGATTGTGTGATGAGCGTTCACATCGCAACCCATAATTAGTGGTTGCCTTCTTCTCCTACAGTGGGCCACAATGTCCCCCAAAATAGATGGGGGGCAGGTCCTATCATCGATCGTATCTTCGCTGGAGAAGCAGGCGCCGCAGAGTGTCCAAGACTTGATGCCCTTTGCAGTTCTTACTGTTGCTTGAGCTATAACAAAATCGCCGGACCAGAGCTCCGGAATTAGCATACAGTTAATTCGGTTGCTATTGTAGGGGACATAGGCTCTTGGCGTAATAGCCTCTCTGTGATACAGTAGTTTCCCCCTTGGGTTATGAGGCCTCGAATGGCTCCTTTGTTCACCAAGGGTTGTTCAATTAGCGCAATATCGATCTTAGTAGTAGAGGTTTCAAACAATTAAACAAATACAAAAAAATACGTTTAAACTTATCAAAATGTAAAGATAAAATTTTGTCGCAAAAAAATCCGAAATCGAAAAAATAAATTAATTATGATTTATTGTCTTGAATACGATTCTACAAATGTAAAATGTTTAGGGAAATAAGTCATTCTTTCGCAATGATGCAATCCATGAAAATAATATTGTAGGGTCAAATAGAGTTATGTGTTTTATTTGATAGGTATTTTGTTAAAACCTACAACCAATTGACATTTCGCTTTTTGATTGGACGTTTTTTTTATATTATTTCTTGTTTTTATATTTTGTTGTCAATCTTCAACGTTTGATGAACTTGGGATGTCGCTCAATAAATAGTAGTGAATTTCTAATACCTATTTGCATTACGCAAACTGATATATGAGGGGGGTGAGTTACATCGATGGGCGGTCAAAAATATTTCCCACACTGACGGACCGAAAAAATCCCAGAAATCTTTATAATCCGTTTATCTGTACGATATCTAATAAATGGCATCCTAAAATTATCATATTAAGTACACGTTGTATGGGAACTATTAGCCGGAAGATTATCTGTCTGTGGCGCGTCGCGTTTGGAGGGAGCGAAATGGGCTCTGTTGGAAACATTGGGACAATAATTTTACCCTGAAAAACTGAATTGAGGTATACGCAAAGGTCAAGTTTTGGTAAATACTATCGGCCCGTAATTTGATTAGACTGTTCTGCATTTTGCAACTTTTTGTTGCTCCTTGATATATTATTTCGGCTTTTTTGTGTGTCTTTTAATGCCCTGATTTTAAATATGCCTCAATTGTAGTGAGTTTTATAAAATGTTCAAAATACACTTTATTTTAGTTTTAAAAAAGGAGGATATAATCAAGGAAATTATTTTGCTGTCTTTTTTTATTTGTATTCGCTGAGATCAGTTTCACGTTTGAGGGTCCAACAAAGTCCTTCTCCGTGTTCATCTGAAACTGCACCTAAGTTTTCGTGAAAGAACACCAAAATGAGAGTCAGGAAAATGTAGCTTAAGTGACATGTCGCAACCTAATTCCTTGCAAGAGTGTAGGTCTTCAACTAGGTCTGTATAATTCTCCGATTTTTTTTCCTAGAAAGTTGCTACACGTATTTTTTCCAAAAATCGAGTTTTAACACTATTGTCCTTGAAAAGTTCTCGTATTTGTGGACCAACGCGTACATGTTTTCTTTAAGTTTTGCCTCAATTTTACGCGAGAATGTCTCTCTTTCTCTCTTTCAAATAAAGAAAAGCATATCCTTCTCTATTAAGAACTTTAACAAAAAAAATTATAAGCGCTAGTTTTATGTGTAGGGGAAGTAAATAGATTTTTCGCTGCTCAACTAAGGGTTAATTAAGAACGTTTTTCAGACCGGGCGCAATGTTTCCACGTATCGGCCATTCTTTAACTGCATAATATTGGTTTCTGGCTCTGTGTCCCATTTTGCATAAAAACAATACCTACTTCCTACTTGGTATAGCCACTCTGCAGTGCTGTAAGTAGTGCAACAACTTTTAAATCGGCACATCAGATAATTCATTTGGTGTCCCGTCAATTGGACGCAGAAAACTGGTCGCTGATAAATTGGATCCGCGATAATTAGATGCGTATAACTATTCTATAATAGGTCGCGTACGATAATTGAACTTGAACACCCCGCACAGCAATTGGACATTTACACTGGTGTTTCTAAAATAATGTAATGTAATTTTCTATTGCAAAAGGTACTGCTAGCTTAGACCCCTCTTCCAATACCTAGAAATGTTCACCCCTTCTTTTCTTCCTGAGATAAAATGGGGCTGCTTGCTGCTACTGAATTCCTAATCGTATTCCTCCTGAAAACTCGTACAGGCTTTTGGTGTAAAATCGTCTAGTTCGTCCGATTCTGAGTCTATTTTGTGTTTTTCTGGATACTAAGGGACATATATGCTTGAAGCATTATTGAGGCATGGATCTAATGGTCGAAAAAATATTAGGTTATTTAATTTTATGTTTGTTTTTACCAAAAAAAAAACAGCGATTTCTGTTAAGCGAAAATAGCAATCATCAACGTGGCTCCTACCAAATCTTTGGCCTTTCAAATTGTACAGCCTTATGAGTACCATTTAACCAACCCGTTATAGTTCTAGAGCAAGTATTGCAACAAACAAATCTTGATCTTCAAATTTGCAATCAAAATATAACTCGTAAGCTTGCCTTTCAAGTGGGCTTAACAGGGTCTGTTTTACCACTTGTCATTGGCCTAGAGCCCAATGACAAGTGGGACCCAAATGTGCAACATAAAAAAACTACATAATTATAAGAATATTTTTTAAAATATACATTTCCTCGTTAAAAAAAATAAGGATACTCTTTCGCCATCTTCATAATCTGAAATCTGAATTCCAAAACAAAACTAATCTTTATTAAAGAAAAATAACCACTCGACAAAACGTAGGCTGATAAAAAAACATTTTATTAAAAATATACCAGAACAAAATGCAGACAAAGTAAGTGGATGTGCGAAACAATTTGGACGGTAAAAAAAAACAGGCAGTACGAAGTTCAGCATTTTACAAAGTTAAAGTAAACGGCGAAAAAATGAATAGTTAGTGTATAGTCCCAAATCTGGCTGTGTTTACTCTTACGTATCCAAACTTTTTTCAAAGAAAAGTGTTAACGTTAACCTCAGTGTATTTCTGTTATTTTAAATATTATTTAATTTTTACTAATTTACCTACTTTGGTTCAATAAATTTTTTAAAATCTTCGTGTTTCTTTTTTAGTTTTTCTAAAATCCGTTATTTTTTTATTAAAATTAATGCAAATTTATAAATAATAGAAAAACGTAATTTAAATCTAAATAAAAAAACTACATTATAATAATTAATATTTTCAGTTCGAAATCGACACAAAAAAAAACAAGTGGGAGCTGAAGTCATATTAAGGCCTGAAAATTTGCTAGGGCCTAGGGCCCAACTCCTTCTTGGAAAATAGGCCCTGGGGCTTAAAGTCTTTCGTTGGGCTTTTAGGGTCACTTCACCACATATATAATAGAAATTATTCGGTTTGTTAACACAAGATCGGAACGGCATCGTTTATACGCAATCGAAATAATGGTACTAAACCATTATTGTCAACAATTCATGTTGCAAATTTATTTCATGGTCTTCTGACTTGAAATGTTTTGAAAAAATTCTCGAGCTCGAGGTTTTAGTATTAAAATGGTGCTTACGGCAACAAGCAGTAACCCGCAATTTTTCAACAATATTGTCGTTGGGAGAAGCATGAAATCTTACAGATTTGTCAGCACGTTTTGTCTGATTGTCACTCAGACAACCAGCTACAGCACAACGCATTTTTAATTATGTGTAGTTCATAACTAACCATTAAAAGTGCTAAAAATCAAAAATTAATGTTGAGTTAATCACTTGCTCAATAATTAATTATATATTATACCTTATATAGCTTTTATAACAACAAAATAATGTTACTATTATCCACACAAAGTCGCTATGTATTACCAAAGTCACACTAATAGTTCAAAATAGTTTCAATAACCTGATTTGTTTTAATTTTTTTAACACTAAAGAATCTCCAAATTCAACTTAACAATCTCAAACAAATCTCACAAGATGCTGATAAAAGACCAAAAAATACATCGCAAAATAAACGAAGCTTAAAATATTATGAAAGTCCCCTTGTAAACCCGTGGATTTTAATGGCGGCAACTCTCATTGTGCCGTCGACAGGAGCGAGCAGCTGATAGTGGCGTGCGCAATATCATACCTACCTGTTATTCTTTGCGTATCATGGTACAAGACTATAATTTCCAGTTGGCTCGCTGACATTTACCACGTCTAAATCAAAGAAATAACGAAACCGTTTCTCCACAACTGCTAACTGGTGAATATTTCTACCTACCATAAGCCTTCGGGTACTTTTACTAGCAGCTAGATTTTGATCATTGATTTGTATAGGAATGGATAAGCAATAAATAGGCCAAACATGGCAAATTTACGACCGCGAAATGTAAACAAAGAGATTTCAATTTGGACTTGCGCATTAGAAAATTAGTAGGCGCTAGATGTTGCACCGTGAAGGTCAATAGGCAGGTCCGGACTCCGAAAGTGATTATTTCACCAAATATTCGGTAGAGAAGTCTTGCCGATTGTGAAATGGGCCCCAGTTACCGTTTGTTGACCGTCCAGCGTTGGATGCAAGCTAGGCTTTTCCTGGATGACCCAGCGCCTGGTAGGGTGAAGGCTTTCACGGCTTTGAAAAAGGGGGACATACGGCTTGTGAGAGTGTTCTTTACAGAGAATTCTCGCTTGAACATGCATTTGCACTTACTACGAATCATCTTCCACTAATATTATTACGGTCAATAATATTGACCGTCCAGCGTTGGCTAGGGTAAAAGAGGTACACTTCGGAAGCTGCGAGATGAATCCGGAGGACATAAAACAGATTCAGCCGGAGGAGCTGTGTGTCTTCGCTAAGGTGGCCGGGGGCCTCCAATCTGAATTGGTGTGTGACTGGGTGCTCCAGACAAGGAGTTTCGCGCCTGCTGCGTTGCAAAATGTATTCCTCCATTGACCGCATAGCTGTTCTTTCAGAAAATTGAAACCCGGATATGGTCAGCTTTTCCAATCCGTTCCATGCTAAAAAGTTTCATCAGAATTATTGTTTTAAATTATTGTCTATAAATGATTTCAAAAATATTGATATTTGGTGCATATTTTGGTTTAACATATAAAAATTAAATCGCAATTGAGATTGAGACAAACTTTCGGTTTATTAAACTCACGTTTTGACCCATATTTAAACAATGCGTGAATATGTGGTTTAACAAACTAAACATTTTGTTCTTCAAGACCACCGAGATCTCAATTGCCATTGAATTATTATATTTTTAAAACTTAAATATATCCATAAACTATGTTGGGATTTGGACCCTTTGGCATCAACATGCACTAAAACGGAGTTTTATCCACAATACCGAAACAGATTTATTGCAAGAAAAGACGATCTGTTTTTATAGCGGAAAATATAACAGGATATTTCATTTAACAAAAATAAAGTTGCTTATATTTTTGTTTTGTGATCTTCGTTTGTTTATTTTGATAAGTCTAACATGACAATACAGAAAAAATACATCAACTTTAATTTAATTTTATATTTTATTCTTAAAAGAAAAAGTAACACATTCTGGCTGCGCCTCGTCCAGCAAGCACCGTGACCGAGAATGAGCTTTTCTTCCGAAGTATAAATTGTATTTCTTCTGATATTGAAATAAAAATAATAAAATATTAATATTTTTTAAAAAAACGAAACAGCAGCAAGAGACTTTTTCAGCTTAGTCGAAAATTGTGTTTTGTGTTGAAAGTAGCACGAGGCGTTAGTCGAGTGCGGAAAACCTCCGAAGTTGAAAACGTACTTTCATACGAGTAATTATTATTCTTCTTCTTAGGATTACCTATGAAAATTAGATACACAGTGGTGCGAGTGATTTGTTTTAGTTTTTCAAGATGGAGCGTTAGGAAAAAATTTAAAGTGTTGAGATTATTCTATAAAATTTTAAACATTTTGTGATTAAGGTATATTTGAATCTCATATCATATATATCAGAAATTGTCAGTAAATTAACGGCTGAATTTCAAAGCGAACATTGTAAAATCTGTGCTGTAGGTTCAAGGATTAAAGCTTTGTATAGACCAATTTTACAAAATTTCTTACATTAACCAAGCTTCTTTGGACAAATTGATCCTAAAAGCCCGAGAAATGTTTTTCCTTTAGAAGAAATGTATGTTGGTGCTAATGCTCAGCTACTTCTTACTAATTCAAATATTTACCAAACGGAGTTAAAAAACTTTAGACTACGTGCTTTACATTTATTTTTTTTATGGCAATGACACACACACACCAAAGAGAGATGCTATGGCATTCGACGACAGGTGTGTGTGCGAAGATTGACACGGTTCTTAAATAGCTGATGTAGGTTGTAATTATGGGAAAAAATATGTCCTGGGAGTGAGTTTTTTGATGGCAGTGGCATACACACTAAACGAAGATCCTATGAGACTCGACGAGTAGTGTGTGAGGGAAGATGTTGATGTAGGTTGTAATTTGGGTAAAACAGATGTTCTGGGAGTAAGTTCCACAGTGACAGACAAAAGAGTACTTGTAAAGCAATGTTCTAGGTGTTTCCAGTTTTACAACGTGACTATCTGACAGGCGTTGCGGGGGGCGGGATGAGACGGGCCAAACCCTGGGAACATCTGCCGTGAAACTATATGTTAAACAGGGATATCTCGGCCAGAGGTCTGCGGTGTTCCAAACTATCCACATCCCGGGTCACTTCCGGGTCGCTGCCGAACTGACCTAAGCAGCCAAATAAAAAAAAAATTCTTTTAATGACCTTGCTTGGCAGTTTTGTACCTTCAAATTTGCAAAATGTTAATATGTTTACCCAATTAGTTCAAGACTTTCAAGAACTTGATACAGATTGACGATTACTAGCAGACTGTGAAGAATTAAAAATTCAGTCCTTCGCAAAGATGCAACCGGGGATATTGAAAATGATGAATAAAGACGTAAAAATGTGATTTGTGTTGAAATTTAAATAGGTTCCAAAAGCAGAGTTTAAAAAATAAAACTACAAACACGAGTGTTTATAATATGTATAATTAAAGAAATGCATTTTTAACAATAATATTAAACATTATCATAATTAAAACAAAAATAAATAAAAAAAGGTGCAGATATGAAGTCCCAAAATATTACCCTTCAGCCATAACGTTACTATAATACATTTAACCTCTTCCGATTCCTTTTAGCCGGTTTTGGTTATTTTTAGTGACTTTTGGTTAGTCGTTCAATCAACTTTCCGTTAGTTTCAGTTAGTTCCAATTTATTTTAGTCATTTGAACCGATTCCGATAAATACTAGATGGGTACTCTGACAATTCAATTGAAAATGATGAGTGCGTGGGATGTGGAGAAAAATATACCGAGACCACCAAGAAAGATGACTGGGTAAAATGTATACATTGCGAGCAATGGTTTCACGATGGATGCAGCAAATTTGTTAATTTTTGCGATCCGTGTGGACGAATAGCTACTAAAAAGAAGATTTAACTTACTTTGCTCATTATTTTGTATCCGAATACAGAGGCCATCACTACCACCCTGTGAGTGGCATCTTACCCAAACACTGAAGAAGAGATGGTCAATTACAATTTCTTTTGCATGTATTTTTGTAAAATAAAACTTGTGTTTTTGCATTCTTTTATAAATATTATAACTGAATAAAATTTGAGTTACTGAAAAACAAGCTCATTTTCTTTTAATAATTATTTTTCTGAAATTTGGGTCAGGTTAATAAAAGGTCTCTACCAACTTTACCTTATATATTTACTTTTTTCCTATTTATTGTAATTTTGCCAAAGTTGACGGATTTTTTTTTTAATAAAGAAAATACAAAAATAATATATTTTGTTGAAGCTTTAATAATTAGGTATTTTTGTTTTATTTTGATTGACTACACAACAATATATTTTTTTATCCAAATTACGTTTTTATTTAGGTAAGAGTTTAGTGCCATCATCCGTATTGCACTGAACAAAACAAGTATTTAAATTGTTGATAATACAGAAAACTAATTATAAAAATCTTTGGGACCTCTTATTTTAAGTTTCTGAAGTATTAAAAATGTTTAGGAGTTCAAAAACATCTCTAAGCTAATTTTCGAATATACCTAAAATCTATTACGAAATCCCGAAATCTATTACGAAACTACACCGACATTTATTACGAAAAAAAAATAATGTCTGCTGACAACGCTCCGCACGCTCCAGATAATAACGAAGCAACGTTTACATCTATTTTCTAGCAAAATGGAGCACCAATCCACATCGCGGAGATAACAAACTTATTAAATAGGCAATTTTCAAATAAATAGTTAGATTCCAATGGTCCCCATCAGATGATCACCAAGATCGCATGATTTAACACCCCTGGATTTTTTTCTGGGGTTTCATTAAATATTAAGTATGTGAGATGAAATGTATTAATATGAACGAGCTCAAATGCGATTTAAAAATGCTTACAAAAAGTTGCAATACTTCACTTATATAATCTCACGAAAAGTGTTGAAAACTACATCTGCTTTGAAAATAAAAGTTGGCATTTTGCAGACAAGCGGTATTTGGATAAATTTGCTGTAAAATATATGTTAATTATTATTAGTAACTTTTTAATGTCCTAAACTAGTTTTTGCATATTTTTTTGTTTTCATAGAAAATTTTCTTAAATATTTCAACCGATAATCAATTAGTTAAATACATTTTTCTTATTCAGTAGGTGTTTTGCCTAGTTATCATAAATAAAATTCAAATTATCAACAACTATTTTGATTTTTTTTATCGCCAACTCTATTAATATAGATATAAAATATCGGCAAATAGCTAAACAACAAATTAAGGTGTTTTCTTAGCAAAAATGTAAAAAAAATGGTATCAATGAAAAGGCAATTCAATATTAAATCAAAATTGTCTACACCATACAGGGTTGTCCCATTTAAAAATCAACTTGGGTTATAAACTGGAAAACCATAGAAGTAAAAAAATAACTATTACGCCACTGAATTTCACGTAAAATTTTTCAATTTCTTTTTCTCTTATCTCCAATAACTATCGAGCTATCAAGAAATTGATAAAATTGCAGATGGCCATCATGATCTCCCTTCGTTACCAAATTAGTATTAAAAATTGAACCGGTGATTAAATAGGTCAAATTTTCTGTATCTCCTCTAGTTTCACTAATACCTTGTAAAATAATAGAAAATGTGCCACCCTGTGTCTTTATTTCAAACCTCGACTCAAATACTTCACCACTTAACGGAGACTCTATTTCGACCCTCGTCATTCCTTAGGCCGCACGAACATTTTTGGGTTCACCAGGCAATAAAACAAACGACGTACGCCTGAACGCATCTAATATAGTTGGCCGTGCATTTACTCACCCTCGCGTACTTTGTTCCAGACGTGCCGAGACTGGAGACGGCCTAATTCGCTCGAAATACGGCGAAAGGGATCTTAAAAAAATCATATTACGGTATTCCAAAATATATATTTTAGTCTATTTACGAAGAGCATTACAATGTTTCGCTTATTCGTGTTGTTTTTGGTTATTAGTAACTAATAGAGGTGCCAAGGCTGCTTTTGCGGTGAACTCAATCTGTTAAATTAACTGTTAACCCACCCTCATACCTTTTCGTATGCTCGAGAAACCTATATATCAGAAAGCAATTACGTTCGAACAAGCTGTCGAAAAAAGACCGTGGCTCGTTGTATTATAATCGGCTCCGGTCCAGGCATGGGATAATGAACGTATACACGTAATAAACATGTAACCTGTCAAATAAATCTGCTCAAGGTGCGAGGAACACTCACAACTAACGTTTCAATCAGGCTACTCATTTCGTTTTAAATTAAATTATCTTCTTGGGTTTCCTCTTCTGTTCTCTTCATCTCCCTTTTTTTTTCGTGCGGCGAACCGTTACTTCGTAATGCCCGGACGGGTACCTAGTTACACTTATGGAAGTCCAGTGTGTACGTTTTTTTAAAATAAGCAAATCTAATAATAATTATAAATATAGGAAATGTTGTAATTGGAGCGCCCAGCAGGTGTTAAAAGTGTCTATCAATTAGCCTTGACGTGTCTAACCAAGGGGGTTAAACACGCCAATTTCTCTAAATGTTAGGTTTTAATCACATTTCTATCAAAAATTCGATGGTCACAATTTGCAATGTTAAGGGGGTTAAATGTTAAGAATCTTAAATGCAAGAATATGAATTTTAACTTGAGCACTCGCATAAGGTTTTAGCGGAGCCTTGAATCAGATAATTAATCGAGTTTTCAGATGAGCGTTCCACTAAATTTTAAACTGAGCAATATTGTAAGTTATGTTAATGATCGGTAACTTTAGAGACGTGCAGTGTTTGAGGTCTACAATATATTATTACATACAATTTAGATTGAAGAATGCTAGAAGATTTATATGTTAGTTATTTGCAAGATTAAAAACTATTTGAATATTCAAATTGAGCAATACGTTGAATGTTAACTCAGACACTCAAAGAAGTGCTTAAATTGAACCTTAAATTACATATTTTCAGTTGAGATTTCAACAAAAGTTTCGGTTAGGCTTGCAAATTAAAATTGGTTTTTTATGTCAATGTCAATGTTAGAAGTCCCTCAATTATATATAAATATCTGGACTAGTTGATATCTAAAGTATTAGCGGTCTGCAATATTCAAAGATTCTTTTAACTGAGCCGTAAATTAAGTTTTTAACTAATGTTAAAGATCGGTAACTTTAGTCATCTGCCATTTTCTATATGGATAGCAAACGGGCAAATGTTAAAGGTTTACATTATGGGAAATGTGCAATATTAAATATTTAAATTGAATTTTAAATTGAGCATTAAACTAAGTAGTACGCTGAGCTTTACCCTGTATACGAAAATATGCGTTTAATTGAACCTTAAATTAAATTTTTAAATTAGTTTTGCTTATTCCAACTAAAACTTTAATTGAGAAAGGCTAAAAGTATTTTATATTAGTTATGTGCAACGTTAAACAATTGAATTTTTCGAAATCAACCATGTTTCAGATCTGCCACATTACATTTTTCAATGAAGTTTTATCTTGAGCGTTACATTGAGCAGCTTGCTTTAATGTGTGCACTCAAGTGAATTTTTATTTAAGTTCTAAGTTAAGTTTTCAATTGAAGTTTTAATAAGGCATTTGATTGAACCTCAAATTAAGTGCTTAAATGAGGTTTCTCTAATAATAAATTGATCTTCCAATTAAAATTTAAATTAAGTAATGCACGAGTTTTTAATGTCAGTTTTATACGGCATTAGAATTTGACGATGTTAGACACTTGCAATGTTAAGAAATTACAATGTTTGATATTTGCAATATTAAAAGTATAAGTTGAAATTTTATTAGATCATTTAATTCAGTTAAGCTCTTAATTGAGCCGTAAATTAAGTTTTCAATTAAAATTCTAATAACTTTTTCAATAAACTTTCAATTCAAATTTAAAATAAGCAAGGCTAGAAATTTTCTATGGTAAATAAGACACTTGCAATGTTAGATATGTACAGGGTGGCTCGAATTCGAGTCTATGTATGGGGATCTCGAAAACCGTAAGAGATACAGTGTCAGTCAAATTAGGACATGCATTTCCGGAGATATCGGGAAAAAACAAAATTTTGATAATCGTTTTATTTTTTTCCTGAGCTTATTTAAACACGGATTTCAAATTGAATTGTACTTTGGCATTGTCACTTTTTTCGCTATATCCAATGGTGTCATCCAGTTTGGAATCCGACGTTTCGTTTTCAAAGGGTCATCATCAAATTTGTTTTTTAAATACGAACTTCCTCTTTATTATCATTTTTCAAATGATATAAACGTTATTACTATAAATATTTCTCTTTTTTATTCTTTTTTTTATTAATATTTTTACTTTTTTTTCTTAATTACTTATTTTGCTTTGGCGTAATTTTAAATAGTTTCTTTTGAAATTTTTATATTTTATAAAAATATTTTATTTTGCTTTTTGTGGGAAGTGGAAAAATTAAAACCTTAATTTTGTATAAAAATAAAAAATCGTAAAATGAAATAAACAGGTTTGTTTACTTTTTACCCCAAAGCTAAATAAATAATAAAAAAAAATAAAAAATTAAATAAAAATAATTAAAACATATTCATATTAATAACGCCAATATTATCTGAAAAACGATAAGAAATAAAGATCGCATTTAAAAAAAGAAGGATGTTGACGAACCCTTGAAGAAGAAACGTTGGATTCTAAACTTGGATGGAGCGAAAAAGTGGCAATGCATGTGCAATTCAATTTGAAATTCGTTTTTAAATAAGCTCAGGAAAATAATAAAACCATTTTTCAATATTTCGGTTTTTTCGGATATCTCCGGAAATACTCGGAACTTTAAAACTTTCTACGGCATATTGCTGCGCAATTTTACCCTAATTAGACCAATAATGACTCTTACGGTTTTCGCGTTCCCCATACATAGACTCGAGCCACACTGTACAAAGTTACATATCTATAATAATAAAGGTTTAAGTTGAATTTTTAATTTCACATTAAATTGCGCGGTACGTTGAGCTGTAACTTTATTACTCTAACCAGATTTTAAATAGATCTTAATCTAAATGCCCAATTGAGGTTTTAATAGTTTTCGGATGAGTTCCTAATTAAAACCTAAATTGAGCAATGGTATTTGTGTTGTTATGTTAGTTCTATGCTATGTTTGAGTTTGGCAACGTTGGACATTTGCAATGTTGAATTGTTAATTGCGGATTAAATGAAATAGGTGCGCTATTAAGATTTCATTTGAGCACTCAAATAAGTTTTTATTTGAACTATAGATTAAGTTTTTATTTGAAAATTCATTAGGGTTCAATTTAAATTGAGCAGTGCTACAAGATATATATGTTAAAAGTCTGCAATTAAGACACTTGCAATTTTGGAAATCTACAGCCAGGCACCGTTAGACATTTGCAATGTGGAATTTTTAACCGTGAATTTAATTAGTAAGTCCACTGCTAAGATTTAATTGAAGCACTCAAATTAAATTTTAATTAAGCTGTAAATATAGTTTTGAATTGAAAATTCATTAAGGTTTTACGTTAAACTTGCAACTTAAATTTAAATTAAGCAGTGCTAGATGTTTTATATGTTAGTAATCTGAAGAGTTAAGATGCTTGAAAGTTTGAAAATCTACAATGTATGTGTAATATTGAAGGCTAAAGTTGAGTTTAAAATTCAACATAAAATTTAAGCTGTACGTTGAGTTATACTTTTATTATTTGAACGAGCTTTTAAATAATTCTTATGTAAAACACCGAATTGAGGTTTTAATAGCCATTTCGGATGAGCTCCCAATTAAATTGAGCAATACTGGAGGTGTTTTTTTATGTAAGTCCTAAACAATGTTGGAGTTTAGCAACGTCAGACACTTGAAATGTTGAATTTTTAATTGTGGAATTAATGAATGGGTGCACTATTAAGATTTAACTTTAATTGACATTTTAGTTTGTATTTGAACATTCATTAGAGTCAAATTTAAATTTAGCATTGTGATAAGTTTGCTATATTAGTAATCTGCAGAGATAAGGCACTTGCAATTTTGATTTTGCCAAGTTAGACATTTGCAATATTGAATTTTTAACTGTGGATTAAATTGAATAGGTACACTCTTAAGATTTAACTTGGGCACTCAAATAAGGTTTAAATTGAATTCAAATTTTAGTTTTTATTTGAACATTCATTAGAGTTAAATTTAAATTCAGAAATATGATAAGTTTTCTATGTTAGTAATCTGCAGAGATAAGACACTTGCAATTTTGAAGTTTGGCAACGTTAGACATTTGCAATATTGAATTTTTAACTGTGGATTACATTGAATAGGTACACTCTTAAGATTTAACTTGAGCACTCAAATAAGATTTTAATTGAATTGAACTTTTAGTTTTTATTTGAACATTCATTATTTATAGAGTTAAATTTAAATTCAGCATTGCGATTAATTTTCTATGTTACTAATCTGCAGAGTTAAGAAACTTGTAATTTTGAAGTATGGCCCCCTTAGACATTTACAATATTGATTTTTTACCTGTGGATTAAATTGATAAGTGCGCTGTTAAGATTTAACTTGAGCACTTAAATTACTTTTTAATTGAACTGCAAATTTAGTTTTTAATTGAAAATTCATTAGGGTTTTCTCGTTGGGTTTGTAACTTAAATTTCAATTGAGCAGAGTTTGCTATGTTGGTAATCTGCAGAGCTAAGACGTTCGCAATTTTGGATACATACAATGTAAGTAATATTGGAATAATATTCTAATATTAAAGGATTATGTTGAATTTTAAAGTCAACATTAATTTAGCTGTACGTGAAGCTACAATTTTATTACTCTAGCGAGCTTTTACAAAAATCATAACTAATTTACGCTCAATTGAGGTTTTAATAGTGCACTCGGATGAGCTCCCAATTATACTTTAAATTGAGCAATCCTACAGCTGTTTTTATGTAGGTTCTATGCAATGTTTGAGTTAGGCAACGTTAGACATTTTCAATGTTGAATTTTTATAGCTGATTAAATTGAATAGGTGCACTATTAAGTTTTAACTTTAGCACTCAAATGAGGTTTTAATTGAATTGAAATTTAAGTTTGTATTTGAACATTCACTATAGTTAAATTTAAATTGAGCATTGTGATAAGTTTTCCATGTTTCTAATCTGCAGAATTCAGTCACTTGCAATTTTGAAGCTTGGCAACGTTAAACATTTGTAATATTGACTTTTCAAATGTGAATTAAATTGATAAGTGCGCTATTAATATTTTACTTGTGCACCTATGTTAGATTTTAATTGGGCTGCAAATTTAGTTTTTAATTGAAAATTCATTACGGTTTTTCATTGAGTTTGTAACTTAAATTTAAATTGAGCAGGGTTAGAAATATTTTATGTTCGTAATCTGCAGAGCTAAGACGTTTATAATTTTGGATACTTTAAGTTGAATTTTAAAGTCAACATTAAATTTAGCTGTATGTGGAGCTACAATTTTATTAGTCTAACGAGCTTTTACATAAATCATAACTAATAAACCCAATTGAGGTTTTAATAGTGGGCTCGGATGAGCTCCCAATTATACCTTAGATGAATACCTTGTTGAATTTTAAATTGCGGATTAAATTGAATAGGCGCACTATTAAAATTTAACTTGAGCACTCAAATAAGGATTTAATTAAATTGAAATTTTAGTCTGTATTTGTATTGAACATTCAATAGAGTTGAATTTAAATTGAGCATTGTGATAAGCTTTCTATGTTAGTAGTGTGCAGAGTTAAGACATTTGCAATTTTGAAGTTTGACAACGTTAGACATTTGCAATATTAGATTTTTAACTGTGGATTAAACTGATAAGTGCGCTATTAAAATTTAACTTGAGCGTTTAAATTAGTTTTTCATTGAACTACAAATATAATTTTTAATTAAAAATTCAAGAGGGTTTTTCGTTGAGTTTGTAACTTAAATATAAATTGAGCAGTGTTAGAAGTTTTCTATGTTAGTAATCTGCAAGCTAAGACGTTTGCAATTTTGGATACCTACAATGCTACATATTCATAATATTAAAGGCTCAAGTTAAATTTGAAAGTCAACATTAAATTTAGCTGTACGTCGAGCTACAATTGTTCTACTCTAACAAGCTTTTACATAAATCATAATTAATATACCCAATTGAGGTTTTAATAGTGCATTAGGATAAGTTCCCAATTATAATTTATATGAGCAATGCTAAAGGTGTTTTTATGTAAGTTGAATGCAAGGTTTGAATTTGGCAACGTTAGAAATTTGCAATGTTGAATTTTTAATTGCGGATTAAATTGAATAGGTGCACTATTAACATTTAACTTTAGCACTTAAATAATGTTTTAATTGAATTGAAATTTTAGTTTCTATTTGAACATTCATTAGAGTGAAATTTAAATTGAGCAGTGCACCAAGATTTCTATGTTAAAAATCCGCAGAGCTAAAACACTTGCAATTTTGGGAATCTGCAGTTTGGCAACGTTAGATTTTTGTAATGTAGAATTTTTAACTGTGGATTAAATTGAAAAGTGCTCTATTAAGATTTAATTGGAGCACTCAAATAGGTTTTTAATTGAAGTGTGAATTTTATTTTTAACTGAAAATCCATTAGGGTTTTTCGTTGATTTTGCACCTTAAATTGAGTAGTGTTAGAAGTTTTCTATGTTAGTAACCTGGCAGAGCTAAAACGCTTGCAATTTGAGATACTTACAATGTTACATAATCATAATATTAAAGGCTTAAGTTGAATTTGAAAGTCAACATTAAATTTAGATGTAAGTTGAGCTACAATTTTATTACTCTAACGCGCTTTTAAGTAATTCATAACTAAAATACCCAATTGAGGTTTTAATAGAGTTTTCGGATGACCTTGGAATTAGAACCTAAATTGAAAATTGCTAAAGAGGTATTATTATGTTAGTTCTATGCAATGTTTGAGTTTGGCAGCGCTAGACGTTTGCAAATATTGAATTTCTAATAATCGATTAAATTGAATTGGTCTATTAAGATTTAACTTGAACACTCAAATAAGCTTCTAATTGAAGTGTAAATTTAGATTTTAATTGAAACTTCTTCTGTTTTTTTTTATTGAGCTAGCAACTAAAAATTAAATTGAGCAGTGCTAGAAGTTTTCTATGTTAGTAGCCTGCAGAGTTATGATGATTGCAATTTTGTCAATCTATAATGTTACATATCTGTAATATTAAAGACTGAGGTAAAATTTTAAATTACGTTGAGCTTTACCTTTATTACTCTAACGTGCATTTAAATAAATCTTAATTAAATTTTGGATTTTTGTCCAAGTCTACAATGTTCTACCTTCTAGATCGATAATACTAAAGGCTTAAGTTGAATTTTAAATTTAATATTAAATTTAAGCTCTATCTACATTTACTCATAACTTTATTGCTCTGGCAAGCTTTTAAATAAATCTTAATTTAAATGCACAATTTAGGTTTGAATAGAGTTCCCAGATAGGCGTCCAATTAAAATTTAAATTGAGCAATGTTGGAGGTGTTTTTATGTAATGTTTCAGTTTGACAACATTTGCAATGTTGAATTTTCAATTGCTTAGGATTTATGTTGATCACTAAAATAATTGATCTGTAAACTTAGTGTTTAATTCTTTAAAGTCTTTCTTTGAGTTTGCAGTTAAAATTTAAATTGAGCACTGCTAGGTAATTTCTGTGTTAGTTATCTGCAATTTTGAAAATCTATAATATTAAAGGCTTAAGTTAAATTTGAATTTTAATTTCATCACTCACAACTAAAACTTAAATTGAGCAGTGCTACAAATTTTCCGTGTTAGTATTTATGGCACTTGCTATTTAGGAAATCTACAATGTTACATATTATCTCTAATAATAAAGGCTCAAGTTGAATTTTAAATTCAACATTAAATTGGGCGATACGTTAAACTATACCACATTACTGCAACGTGTTTCTAATTAAACCTTAAATTAAGTGTGCAATGTTTTAATTGATGTTTTGGCTGATCTTCCAATTAAAATTTAAATTGAGCAATACTGGAGGATTATGTATATTAGTTCTTGCAATGTTTACAAATTCAAGTTGAACACTCGAATAACCTTTTATTTGAACTGTTTATTTATTACTTTTCAATTAAAAATTGATTATGGCTTTTTGTTGAGTATGCAATTAAATCTTGATCGGAGCTTTGCTAAATATTTTCTATGTTAGTTATCTGTAATTTTGAAAATCTATAGTATTATTATAATAGATAAAGGTCTAAGCTGAAATTAATATTTAAATTAAACATCAGATAAGTTGAGGCGGTACTTTGAACTTTATCTTTAATACTGGTAACGTGCTTTTAATTAAATCTTAAATTAAGTGCCTTTTTAAAGATCAAATTGAGATTTCGGAGCCTCCAACTTGAATTTTATTTAAGTCAAGTAATGCTAGTGGTTTTCCGTGTTAGTTATCTACGATGTTAGAAACTGACAAACGTTAGATATATGTGATGATATAGAAATCTGCATTATTCTAGGATTATATCATTAAAACTACTGGTTTGCTGTATTAGAAATGTACAATATTATAGTTATACAAAGTTAGAGCTATGAAATATGAAATGTTCAGTGTTATTGCTTTCGCAATGATAAAGGTTCGCTGATCAACCTGAGAAGTTTGCAGTAGTCAGGGTCGTTTTCAAAAAGTTTGAAAAGTATGACATCTGCGTTTTCATATATGTGTATATTTTTCAACATATAAGTATAAATCAATGGAATCCCCGAAAATAAACCAAGATTAGCTGCAATGTTAAGAATGCGCCGTATATTTTTATCGTCTAAAGTGAGTTTTAGATATGGCGTTTCTGTTAACCGGGCGGCACAAATGGAAAACAAAAAAAACGTGTTCGGCCCCGTGACAAAGAGTAATGACGGCGAGAGTCGCCTGTGCCTCGCACCAATTTCCTGCTAATTCAATGTCTTTCAATCCGAAGATACGGCGTGATTGATCGCCGTGAGAGCCCCGCCCTCTGACGGCTCTTTTCGCACGAGTTTGCCAGAATTAATTCCTGTTGTTTTGCCTATATCATTAATATATTCGGGGTCCGGATAAGGGCGAGATTCAATTCAAAGGTTATTCTTACTATTAAATGTTTAAGTATTTGAATTGTTGTGTGTGTTGCTTTGAAAAAGTTATCATGATAAGCTCGAAGTACCATCATTTCGCTTCAGTCAAATTGCAGGAAATCGTATGTTTATTTTATTAAAGTCCCTTGATTCTGTCCTGCTTTTTTGTTACTATCACTATGACAGAAACTGACTTTTTCAATTGTCATCCTTTGAAGTCCTCGATCCTTGCCTATCTCTATACTCTATATCCAGAAGACCTTTTCGAACGCTCCAATTTCTTATACGAATTTGCGAATTTTGCTTTTTTTAACCAATCAAGTTATTCTTTGCTTCATTGCGCCTAGGACATCCGCAATTTTTCCAGTCGGCAATAATCGACTTCCGTTTGGATTCAAATGAGCTCGCACGTATCTCTTTATTCGATATATATTTCGGCTGACGCGACTCAAAGAAAGCACCGCCGTAGTCGGTGGTTTCTTGATGTTTCTGCTTATATTTACATCAAAATAAGGGGGTTGGATTCGGACCGTCGATAGAGTTTCAGGTGGATCACCGAAAGAAAAATTTTTATCCAGAGAAATCTTATTCGATTGCATGTAGTTACCTATACTGAAAAAATCATATTTGTAAATTTATAGTGATTAAAGTCAATACCTCCTACCACTAGGCCAACTAGCTGATATTGAAATTAGCAGTGACGTCATGAAAAGTGGTCCATACTTTTTTGCCATAAGAAAAGCATTAAGAGGAGCCAAGAGGTGCCCAGTAAAAGTATTGTTAATTTTATCGCGCCTACTTCCGTATTTAACGTCGATTGCCACGTTGGGCGACTGGAATGTCAATTCCCATCTCGACGTCATGTATCCGGTGCTGCCAGATTGGGCGCTTTATCACAATTTGAGCTACTTGCTATTTGCCACAAATTATTTTTCAAAGAAACGTAAAATATTCATCTTGGATTCCAAGATTACAATTAACAATATATTAGATACTTAATGTAAAATTTTGCTTTGGTATATTATAGTATAGTTATATTAAATATAAATAAATATTTAAAATACGAAAAGTAAATATATAAAAACCGAAAAGTGAAGCAATAACGGAATCAAAACCTTTAAGAAAATAAACGTTGCTAACCAATAACCTAATTATTTTGTATAAATATTTAGTTCCATTTAAAAACATAATTTCAAATGTCATTCAACAAATGCTGTAAAAATTAAAGTCCAACTAAATATACGTCAATAGTTTACATCCCAAATAATGTATGAAACTAACTCTAAATCTGGCAACACTGCCTCAGTGCCTTCTGTCAGTTGGCGTAATGGCGTACTTTCGACCGGCTTCTTAATTATTGTTCTGTTCGATTTTGATTGTTTTTCTGTTAATTTCTTTACACTTTCGTATGTGTAAATTTATGTGAACAATGCTGTGCGGTGGAAACTCGCCGAAAAGATCTAAAGTTCACGTTTTGAGCTTTTCAAAATGTTTGGAGTTGACCTGTTGCGTTCGTGTAATAAGACTTTATTTTGTGCTTGTTCAATGTGGTCAGCAAGTATATAAAATTTGTTCCTGTTAGCTAATTTTGGAGTAAGTAATATTTAGTGTAATTATGGCTCATAAAGGCTGTAATGCAATGTTTGCTATATGCCCTCAGTGGTCAAAAAACTTCATGAACTAAAACGAGACAAAATATTTAAAAACATGAATATTCCCGTAGTTTAAAGGCCCTTTTTCCATCATTTATAAAAAAGCATAATGTTAAATTAGCTCTCAAAATATTAAATCCTTTTATTATAGAGGCTCTGAAAGGTTTTCTCTCAGGTTTTCCTAATAATTTGTCACATTCACAAGACATAGCAGAGGATCTGAAATGCCAGTTAATCACTTATTTAAGTAGATATTGCTGTCATATTGTTTAAAAAAAAAATAAGTTGTGAATTTTGTAAAGAAAATTTAACTTTAAATGAACCCTGTGTTGTAGAAGATTCTTACAATTTCATTAATTCCTTAAGTCGTGGGGCTCTTTTATATCCTCGTGAACGTAGTTTCAACAGCCTATATTATATTTAAAAAACTGATTAATGAGTTCGAAGACACATTTTTAGATATTTACAATAAAAAGTATTTTCTTTGTGAGCTGTTGTTAAACTATCTAAATCAAAACAGCCTTTTAACTCATTTTGAAAATTGTAAAAATCACCTAAAAATTGATGTTTCAAAAATTTTTCTTTGCAGCATTTCAAATACACTTCTTTCTTAATAATAATTATTGTTCTAAACATAATCATAATATTTTGGGTAAAAGGAAAAAAGGAAATTGGAGACTTTTAATAAATAAATATTAGACCCCAACAATATACCGAGTAATATACCAAATCCAACATAAAAAAGTAATAATTTGAAACCTGTATAAATCTTTCATGTTTCATCATAAATATTTGAAGATTGCAAGGTTCTTTGGATGGAGAACACCGAGGAGAAAACGCACTACCAAATTTGACATTACTATTACTCAAGCTATTACCTATTATGACACTTTTATACCTATAGTGATATTTTACCGTGGTATCTAGTTTCAGTTTATCAAAATAGGTAGATTCTATTTTGATAAACTGGATATTCAATGGTTTTTGCTTTGAAATTTCGTTTTCCTTTAACAAAAATCGAATGAGGCACGTCTAAAGGCTGTTCATGACTTGCAGCCTTGTTTTAGCCGGAAGCTCTTAAATATTATTTATGTAGGTATGCAGAAAAAGTAAGTAAACTGCACTTTCATATTTGATTTAAAAAAAAATTGAGTAATACACATTATCAGTCATGATAGTCGTGCTTAAAATAATATCATCTTGTAGGAGGTATTGTATTAGGCCAATTACGTTTCAAACTACATATATAAAAAGATAAATTTACAAAACACAAGTTTTTGTTATATTTTTTCGAGATTTTTGCATCTAAAATGTCTACTTAACTGTGAAATTTTAAAAGAAATTGCACATTTCAATATACGCCTGTAAATAAGTTAAGACCACTTTTGATGACGTCACGCGTAAGCCGTCTGGCCTTGTTGTAGGAGGTATTGTTAAAGTACGTAACAAAATACCATCGACGTAATATTTCACAGCGCTAATTCTGTTGTAAAATAGGTGTAGAAGCAATTATATAAAACTGCGTCATTTATATGATAAATTACTTTAAATTTATCCTTTTACTTAATGCTGTTTTACAATAAAATTACAAGATCAATCGACTTACCTGTAAGGAAGATCGATCGGAATTATCCGAGCATCTCCGCCGTCCGTCATTACACTTTGTAGTATACAAGCTTTTCCCAATCGGTACAATTTTTAAAGAAGTTATCTAAAAACATGGTGATTTAGCCGACCCTGGCTCGAGCTCATCGCCTTGATGCGTCATTACAATTTTGGTTCGTGAGATTTTTATTACATTGCATTTTGGGTGATAGGGAGAAGGTAAAGGCTGGGTGAGTTTGTAATGAGGGACGGCGGAGATGCTCGGATAATTCCGATCGATCTTTTTTACAGGTAAGTCGATTGATCTTGTAATCATCCTTCGCATCTCCGCCGTCCCTCATTACACTTTGTAGATGTTTAAAGTATTTGCGATGTAATGTACATTAACTGAAAATTGCAATATTTCTGTAGTCCTAGATTTGTACGGTCCTTTTTATTAACTAAAATTCAAATTTATAACCATTAGATTTAATCACACAATTCCAATATTCTTATGTAATATGATAACAAGTTGGTAAGTAAGTTATAATTGTAGCTTAATGTTTATATGATTCCTTAGAAATTATGGTTCAATAAACAAGATGCAAATCCAGTGGGATTAGCCACGCCAAGTTTGTTATAGAATTTTGAGAATACTTTTGATTTTTCTGTCGAGCCAGCTGTCTTCTGAATGGTTTGTAATGCAACTTCCATTCTTTGAGCTGCTGAAGTTGCCCCGTGTCGCGTGCTGTGTGCCCCAAAGATTTCCGTGTTTATACTGCTGGCTTTTAATATTAACTTGACGCATCTGCTAATGGTTTGACTGCTGTCTGGGTGATAGGGCTTTTTGTGAGTGAGTATTAAATTTTCTTTGGTTTTGCTATACTTGTGGTATCGATTGCATCTGCAAATGCAACGATCTATTAGCATATTTACAGTATCTGTGAATGCCGTAATTTCTGTTTTCAATAGAAAAATAGGTATGTTCACTAGCTGCAACTGCAATTGCAGTCAACGGTGGGTACGATCGATTGTATCTGCTAATACAACGAACTATTCACCTTATATTGACTGGTAGCACCCTGTTTCCTTTTGTGCGTTCAATGTAAGTCTCTAATAGTGTGGCTATACATAGTTAAGGTTGATTAGTAAAATAAGGTAATCTCAAATTAGGTTGAAGCCTGTTTAAGCCACTTGCTTTTATTTTATCCGGGAATCTGATTTCAATTATGTATTCATATTTAAAAATATTGTCTACTTTTACTTCCGGGTTCTCTGTGATTTGTGTGCCGTTATTAGTATTAAGAGTGTTACTAGCTTTAAAGTTAGATTTGTAGATTTAAGCGTTCGTGAGGGTACATGCTCTTAAGGCGCTGTAGAACTTGGTAGGAATCACAAGTAATTGAGTATTTTGGTTTTGGGCGTCTTATGTTAAATTTTCCAATGAGAAACCTTTTTATAACCGCTTCGTCTTTTGTTTATTATTCAATATTGGAGAAAGTGCAGATTTGTGTGAGTTTATGGTAGAGTAGGATACCTCCGAAGAAAACTGAATGTTTAGGAGCTCAAGAATAAGTTTACGGTTTTGTTATATATTTGTTGGCGCTTAGAAAAACAGAAATACCCCTATTTATTGTAAGTATTTCCGTATTGTTTGAGGGCGCTATCTGTCAATGAAGAAATAATCACTTTTATCGCTACATTAGGTACGCTTTGTTATCGAAAGGCTCTCCTGACAATGAGGAAGTTTCATCAATTTTTTATTTTTTATTTATTTATTTATTTATTGTTTTTATTGCTGATTTCGATAGCCCATGAAAAATAAGTGAACGCGTGTTTTTTTTTCCATAAGCCGAAAAATGAGGCAGATACAACACCTTGAGATGTGCTTATGACGTCATAATCCACATGAATTGTTACGTCACACCATGTATAGTATATCTATATATACAAAACTAAAAACTGGTAAAGCTCTTGTAATATTCATGTTTAGTGGAAATAAAAAAAACGTATCGATTTCACTATTCTATAATTTGCAATAAAAAATAATCAGTTTAATTTCTCAGGAGACTTACTAATTTCCCTACAGCCAGGGAAATTTTCTTCCACAATGGTTGTTTCTCTCTGCAAGGAGATGTGAGTAAGTATTTTTCAGTGTAAAAGATAATAAACTGTTCTGGCAGTAGCTCCCTTTTCTCTTGTATAAACCCCAAAAATGAGGATTGTTGCGCGGAAATAACTAAGCTTTTTTCGGAATTTATATAAAACCTAAATCTTGTAATGTTTGTGTAATTTTATTTATACTTTTAAGCAATTCTCTTTTGAATTGCCAATAACTAGCCAATCGACTAAGTAGAGTACAGCTTGCCCTTTAATTTTACATATCTTACAACTAGTTTCAGTTTTGTGAAAAGATATGGAGCTGTACATAAACCAAATGAAACACAATTAAATTGGTATAGTACGTTGCAAAAAACGAATCTTAACAACTTTTTTGACTACTGTGCATAGGGATAAGGAAATATGCATCTATAAGATCAGTTTTCCCCAAGAATGCGTGTCCTATTGAAAGGGATTTTATAATCCTGTACCCACTCTATTATTAAACTGTTTACCTTTAATTTCTGCCAATTTTGAACGTATAATTCTAGTTCAGACGGTTGGCTAATTAAATTATTGAAAGGGAGGGCTAAGGCACTAATCCCACGGACTATAGTTGTTTCTGTAATTGATACAGTAGTTGTCTTGGCAGGATTTAGTACTCTCTTCGAGATTTAATTTTGATAGTCTGAGAACATTGCAGTTGACACCTCATACTCATCATACTGTGTTTTTTTATCTTTTAGTCCTCATACTGTTTTTTTTTTATCTTTCAGTCCTTTTAATAAGTAATTGTCCCATCTAAAAACTATCTGAGTATGTAGTTCTGGCCTCGCAGGTATGATTTTTTTTTCTATTAACAAATCTTACTTTGTTCAGGATCTGGTGCTTCTGATGTTGGCAAGTCTTGATTCGGATAAGTTATTGCCTCAGCTAGCGTGAGAGGATCTTCTGATGTATCTGCAAATGCAAAATAATTTCCTTGGTTTTGCTACTTATGATATCGATTGCATCTGCAAATGCAACGATCTATTAGCCTATCTACAGTATCTGCAAATGCTGCAATTTCTGTTTTTGAACAGAAAAATAGGTTCATGAATATGTTCACTACCTGCAACTGCAATTGCGGACAGTGGGTACGATCGATTGTATCTGCTAATACAACGAACTATTCACCTTTTTGCTTGCTGCTTAACCCTGGTTCTGCTTTCGACTGCATCTGCAAATGCAGCGATTTTTTAGCATAATTACAGTATCTGCAAATACTGTAATTTCTGTTTTGAATAGAAACCAAGAGTGTAATAATTCGCTACATCCAATGCAATGATTTTATGTAAGAGGGTTGCAATATTATGGTGGTTATTTGTTTTTGTATCTGCAAATACATAGCACTATACCGTTTTATTTTTGTCAGTACATATATCATTTTCATCGGCAAATGTAGGGATATAGTGTGCCTCTAACCACTCCAACATAATACACATATTGAGGTGGAGGCTGTTGGGGGCCCTTCACATCTGCAAATGTGAAGGCCAATTTTAGTTAAAGTTATTCGCATCTGCAAATGCGAATTTGTAAATAGGTATTGATATTATTTAATAACATCTCCTGCAAGCAATATTTACTCCAATTTTTTCCCTCACCGGTCGGCTGATATCAACACGAATTGTTTAAAAATAATGCGTTCCGGTATACATCGCTCCGACAAAGTCTAACGATAACATTCCGATAAATTTATGACAAGCGGCTAAATCCCAAGTTGCAATCCAAAATACTGCGCGCGATGTGACACGAATCCGTGTCCAATGCAAAATTTCTATTAATTTACCTTTTTTTCCTTAATTTTGGGTTAGTTTGGGTTATCCTTGGGCTAGTTAGCACTTGGTTAGTTCTTGTTGATTGAGCCCTTGTTGCGAGCAAAGCGAACGGAGGAGCATGCAAATCTATAATAATACCCAACTTGGGTTTTAGTCGCTCGTAAGTTATGAGTCAGCTTGCCTTTGTGGCTAGTTTTTAGAGGTTAATATCAAGAGAAAAGGGCACTCTTCGACTTACTTAAATTTTTTTCTTTTTTTTTTTTGAAAATTATTCATTAATACAGTAATAACAATAATTACAATATACATAGTCCTTATTCCGCTAGACAGTGTTTTTGAACACTGGTATTGAGGATAATTTCATTTTAGTAGTAATAACAGTACGATTTACTATAAACTCTCTAGTATTGTGGCTATGAATATCCTTTGAAATTATTATGATTATATTTGATTTTTGTTTTTTTTTTTATTATCCTGTAGATAAGTTTATTCTGTTCAAATTTTAATACCTTATGTAATTGCTATACTCTTAAATTTTCATATATATCTGCAATATGAGTCAGTGGATGATAATTAAATATAACTGTTTTTTGTTTTGCAATATTTGCATCAAATCGAATTGTAGTTTATAGTCCCACATGTGCCCCATACGGGGATCAAATATCGAAAACGTGATAATACGAAGGCACTATAACCATTTGTTTCTATCTTTTATATTCCTTTATATGGTATAAACGTTTTATTCTATGTAACATTAATAAATGTGCATGCCGACCGGTATATATTTCCTAGTCAGCCTTTTGATTGTGTTATGTAAACACTTTTTGTGATTGAATAGTATTTCTTTGGTAGGATGTACGATTAGACGAGATTACTAGAGAACAGTTCGAATAGCTCGTATCGTAAATTTGCTTATTACTTATATTCATTTCGATATAATATATTTCAATTCTGAATATTGTGAACTAATTAAAATCATTAATTAAATATCACCCTGTCGCAAGTTTGAACTTGAACTTGAAAAATGTTATATAAACATTCACTGTTAATTATAAACAATTTGAGCGGTCGACGGGAGCGACTTTAATCCTTAATGATGCGATCATCAGCATTTTGTAACATATAAATACGCCGGCAAACGCCGAGTAAATCAGACTTTTGGGTCTCTCAAACCGCTCAGACTGGTTGCCGTACAGCACACAGGTGCGTACGCTTCTAGCTGTTCTATCCCACAACCCCCATAACTGAGAACACTTATACACAGGTATAAGGTTGTCAGGTCCTTACCTAACCTGGGTGAACGTATGCATAGGTATACGGCATTCGGGGGCTACTAAAAAGTATAGAGAGAGTCGAATTTATGAAGTATTAGAACTTCTAGTAAAGGGATAGTTTTTGGGGAGTTTTAAAAAGTAGTGAAAGTGCCTTAGCAATTTGTGATAAACTTAAAATACTTACCTTATAAATATCAGAACAAATACCTAAATAAAAGACAACCCGCTCACATACACTTTATTAAATAAATAGTGACGTCACTATGCCAAATAAACTTTAACATAAGCCACCCTCGCTTGCCAAGTGATTTAATTTGAGCGTCGTGACACTCATAATTCATCTATGTCACATCTACAAAAGCAATTAAGTGTTAATTGGGCCTAGTGCCGTCATCTTAATGAATTTACGTCACAACAACAGTAATAACTTAAATTAAAATCAAAATCAAGTAAATCATTAAATAATTAAACATTTAATAAACGCAGGCTAGGTCAGTTAGCTATTGCATAAAATCTAAGCACATATTGGTTCGAATCACGCGCTGAGGTACGGCCAAGTGCTGCCATCTATAGGCGGTCGGCGTCACCAAAGACAGAGTACAGACACGTGCTGCATCCACGGACGCTGGCCGAAGTACGGGCGGTCGACGTCACAAGTGCCATCTAGGGGTCTATGTTCATACCTGGAACAAACAAAAAAAAAGTTAACTACGTTGTGGGAATGCCAATTTTTGGCGAAAGTGCAAGTCAATACCGAAAACACAAATATAGTTAGGTATATGGAGCAATACAACAGATTTGTATAGGAGAAACTAAATGAAACCATGGAGCGAGCAGGAGAAACAAGTGAAGAGGACGAAGAGAGGAAAAATATAATTATATGGAACAAATACTCAAGTAAAAGAAGAATTTAAGCAACTAAGAAAACAAAACACAAAAACTAGGAGAGACCCGAAGCCTCAAAATGTAAATAGTGTAAATATAAAACCCAAGTGCTTATAGAAATTGATATATACAAGGCACTTAGGAGGTTAAAATATAAATAAGGAAAATATATAGTGAAACATATAGAATATATAGTGAAACATAGCATAATATAAGCCAGAGTGTAAATAAGACAAGTATATAGATAAACACACTTAAGAAGTTAATAAACTACATAGAAAAATAAACATAGTATAGAACATAAGATTTATGAAGAAAAATGAAGCTAGAATATTAGCGAGTAATTTAGTAAATTATGTATGCAAAATAAATAGGTGAAGCAAAAGTGAAGATATAGATAGTAAAGCACAAGTAAATGTGAGTTGCCATTAGAATTGTGTATTGAAAGTATATACAGGAGGAATATATGTGTATACGAGGAAGTATTATGAAGTAAAGTGTTCTCCAGCCTAAATAAGATTGCAACGATGGATGGTCTAAAAGATAACAGCAAAAAATTTAGGCATGGAAAATTTGAGCACATAGGGACTGAAGTAGCTACGCTGACGTTCAAGGAAGCCGAGCAAATATTTTGGTACCGAGAAGCTCAAGGGCAAAGTACCCAGGTGAAATGTTACATAAGCAAGAAATGTTTATGTAAAGCATGAAGAATATAGAAGAAGCATACATAAGTTGA
>MU186348.1:0-27708 GCA_016904865.1 Pissodes strobi
TTAACCGTTGTTTCATGGCTTGATTATATGTTAGTTGTTTTAAATTTTTAGCTCCAATAAAACGGCATGAAGTACAAATTTAAAACAACTAACATATAATCAAGCCATGAAACAACGGTTAAATGTGAAAAAAAGTTAAACAATATTAAATAATAATTTAGTATCGAGTAGGTTCACCTCTTACTCGCAGCAGTTCTGCTGTCCTTCTCGGCATACTGTCCACCAAGTTTGTAATAAACTCGATTTCCATACCTACTTAAGTGCAATCGCCAATTCTTTGAAATTTTTAAATTCTTGATCTCTTTGATTTAGTTTGAGTTTCATTCTGCTCCACACTTGTTCAATTTCATTCATGTCTGGCGATATAGCAGGCCAATTCATTCGCTCAGTACCATTCTCTCTCAGACATTCTTGAACAATTCGAGCCCTGTGTGGACGAGCATTATCGTCCACCAGAATAAAATTTTCGCCAAAATTCTGAGTAAAGGGAAAGTCAATCTCATTCACACACATGTCACGATACCTAACGCCATTCATACTTTGTCCAATCAAAACTACCAAATCAGTTTTGCCATTCCTCATTACTCCACCCCATACAATCACACTTCTTCCTCCAAACAGTACTCTAGCTTCCATATTTTTCTATATACAGGAGTACCATGATTTTGACTTCTTTCTATCGTCCTTTGAACTGTCGATCTTGATGTCCCCACTAAGTCAGTGATATCTTGTAAACCGATTCCTCGTTGACGAAATCTGTTTGAAATACCTTTTTTAATGAAGCCCTCTTAAATTACATTTTAATAAACTTACCGCATAATGTTTCGTAACTCATTTTCACTTAAAGGCATTTTTAGGATACACTACGCAATGAAAACGTTTGCAAGATTAGGTATACTTATTCAGATAACAATTACTGTTATTATTTGAGCTTCGTTTCCATGTTTTTGTTAATCTACTCTTCCCCACAGCCAACTAAGCGAATGGATGTCGAGTCTCGCCAGATTGCAGCAATGAGATCCTAAATTAATAGCTGAGCATTAAAGTTCATATTTTGAAGGATAATTGGAAGGAGCTAAAGTCATGGCAATTCTGTGTACAAAAAAGCTAGATAATAAACTCCACAGGAGTTCCACATCAAGGGAAAGAGCTGCCAGAGAGTGATTAAAAAATTCGGACTTTTTGAAAATGCCTTGTAGCTTTTTCCCAAATACAAAAAATAACAAACTGCCAAATACGCCCCGAGATATCGACAAAAACTTGTAAATGTGATTACGAAGAAAGTTTTGGAATTACTATGGCAACAGATGCAGACAATTAACATTTTACATTTTTACATTGTATTCATTCACACCGTGTATAACACTGAAAAATTACTCTTTATTGAAGATCACATTTCTCTTCTTGACTCAAGAAATAATGGACTTTCAGAATTTTCTTTATGTTTAAAAATCGGCTAGGGCGTTACCGAGATCCAGTCTCCAACAAATGACAATAAAATTAGCTGTATCTTCTAATTCCGCGAGCAGTTTATTTACAATAATTATTATAGCAGCTATATCCAAACTGCTGCTTCTGCCTCAATCGTCTTCTCAGCCTGTACCGCAGGCTCGGGAATACACCACAGCATACTGTCTGCCAGACTATCCTAATCGTCCGGAGGTGGAGCGGGAATTCACTGGCTGGAAGCTGGAAGAGCCAAGTTTTCGAACAGAGGGTTGGTTAGAGGATGACGTTTCCTGTGTAACTTATGTAATTCCACCTTGTGGAATAACATCAGCTGCCCTCAGTTTTTCGATCAGTTGCTTCGTTCTATTCCTTATGCGATTGATGTACTAAGGATACAGGATAAAGAGGTGAGGCCTAGTGCAAACGATTCAAGCGGATAAATGAGTAAAAAATAAGTCTGAATTCATACGAAACAGCGATCTCGGAAAACATGCAAGATTGCGAAAAACTTATAAGAAATAAAATTGCTTTCAATGTTATGATTTAAATCACTTTATATTTTTTAAAACGTTTTATAAGGAAGTTATGAGCAAAACAATGGAAAAAATTGAACTTGAAGGTAGCAAAAAGTTAGGAGATACTCTATACTTTTTTCTAAAAATGTTTCCAATGGACTAGGGCTCGAAATTGTATTTGAATAATTCGAATATTCGACTATTCTAAAGTCGAATTTTTTGTTACTTAAAAAGTTGACTATTCGAATATTTGACTAACCGGTTATTCGAATTGTTGACTGTTAGAATCGAGGTTAGAATATTCGACTATTTAACTATTCGAATATTCTAGCATTCAAACGTTTGAATGTGAAACTGTCTATCGCACAAGAAGATATAATCTTTAAATTTGCTATTACAAAAAAATCATTTTCAAAATTATTTTCATTATGAAAGTCATGTTTTCGTAGTTTTTGAGCACTTTCTATAAAAAGCAATGAATAAAGAATAGGAAGGAAGGAGCAAAATACATATTGACATTAGACAGGAATGGTTCTTGCATATGGCGACCCAGATTACCAGTGGCGTCTCCTAAAACGATTGCACAATAAAAAAAAAATATTTATACTATGTATTTATATAGTTTTGTTGTTTATTAGTTACTGGTACAGTGATCTCAAAAAAGGTTATAATTTATAAATGCCAACTTGTATATAAAAATACGTGCGTTTTTTGCGGATCATATAAATGTTTTAACTTTGCTAGATACTTTAGGCATATTCGAAATATAAAAATTAAATTCCTTATGATAAATTTCACATGTGTAAACTTCATTTTATTAGCTAAATACCTATGTAAAGAAATCTTTGCAAAATACCAAGAAAAAGTGGTGTGTGAAAAAATTTTGTTTTCCCTATAATATGCTCTATGTTTTCCCATTAATTTTTGGGAAAAATATACCTGTTTTCTAGGTTAATAGGTAAAGTGAAGTTTTAAATAAATAACATCACCAATTGACAATTATTCTAAATTACATCAATGATTATTACATGATGGTTACGAGGTATGTAAAAATGTAAAGCAGCACTTATCCGAAAAAGAAACGCAACTTTCTGTTTATTTTTTTCGATAATTTTTGTATCTAAATGTAAACGTAAACATATAAATTTAGGCACCTCAAATTTACATACAGAAGTTTAATTTTCATATTTGAAATGAAAAAGTATCAAACATAACGTTAAAAATGTTATCCGTTAAATCCTATAGCTTGCCTTTAAAATAATTCTAAAACATGTAATAAATTAGTCGGCCTTAAGATATTTTGTAAAATTGTCTGTAAATTGCTGTCATTAACAATTTTTTTTGGGATTTTTCTTTCCAGTAATGCTTTTTTAGTACTTAAACGACTGAGTAATAATAATTATATCATTAATTATTTTTTCAAAAAATTAATAGGCGAAATTTGTATGGTTTTTAATAGCTACATTGCTGCTTCAATGATTTTTATTGCAAAATTAGTTTTGTTGCAAAAACTTGATAATTTTCATTACCTACATCTTTGCTTCAAGTAGAGTGACATGACCCAAGTTCCGACCCCGTCCCCCGAACCACCACCACCCAAAAATATCCTACAAAATATTCTATGCACATTTCTATTAAGCTAATCTAAAGCACTCGCCTTGGGTTTAATTTAGTAGTAGGGATAAATAAATACATGTAAAAATATGTACGAATTGAAATTTAATTTTTCATTTCGTTTCTAAATTCTATTCTGCTACATGTCTTCCATATTTAGTAATGAGACGGTTTCGGTTAACAGGCACAAACCCCGGAGTCAATTGATTCAGATGAAACGGAATCGTATGGGCCAGCGGTGGCCTCAATTGGATCATGATGATTCTGAAAATGAAGAAGAAGCTGAGGAAAGACTAGGCGTGGAGCAAACTGAGTCGGACTCATCGAGTTTGTGGCTTCTACCCCCGTCTCCACCAGGAGTTCTTGACGACCCTGCGGACAGCACTTGGTGGGTGGTTCTAGAGAACCAAGAAGAGAATTTGGAAGAAAACTTTGAACATGATGAAGTGGAAAATATATATTATTTAAACTTTGTATTTTATGATTATAGAAATAAAAAATTATATGATATACATGTATTTTCATGCGACCGCAGCTCGTGCATCAGTGTTTCCAACTTGTAAACTTTTTACCTATATTATAATACATGTGCACCGAAATATGTTATATTTCAAATTGCGCAAGACTTGTAATAGGGAATATCTTACGATGGCAACATTGCTACTCCTATTCTATGATATGACCCATTCAATAGTGAAGTAAAAATCAATTTCATTTAATTACCATTTTATTTTTAATATAAACTGGTTTAACATATATCCTTATAGCTAAATTACATAAATTAGGTAACTTAAACTGAATTATGTTTATAAACAAAATAATTAGAATGAAGCTTTATTTGAAACGGAACCATTTAAAACATTATATGTAAGACACGAATCGTGAATTATCAATGCGTAAGCTTTAGTGTCTTTAGGGAATGCTTTCCTTGAATAAAATTCTATTTTGATGTCAACGGTGGAAATTTTCACAGCCTGGACTTGGTGCAAACAATCTATGACGAAGATTGGGTTTTGCCTATATTCATCGACATTTAGTAAAGGTTCATTACTAGCTTCACCATAATAACTTGGCTGGAAGTTCTCATAACTGTAATAGGCAGTGGCATACAACTTATTTGAGAAATCGAAGTTCCATGTCTCTTACGGAAAATGAGTTGAATTTAAATATAGTCTAATGTCACTTATATTGGCTGAAGTTAATTGTGTAGCATCTCTATATCTTCTATCGCAATTTTTTAAAAATTGAAATCTAATTATTATGTATCTGGGACTCTCCAAACGTGTTGCTGTTCTTATGGCCCATACATCTGATTGAGTTTGTCGCAGGGATGGTAATTTATATAGGTCTCACGTTCGAAATGGCATTTGAACAATAGCGTTGCTTCCTACTTTACTAATGCGGGAGAGTATTTTCAATTTTTGACGGTCTTCTGATACGTTGTGACGAATTTTCCATTCGATTTTTATCTCTTGTGATGTTTGCATCTACTTCGCCGATTTAACAATTCTTAAATGTTCGAGCAATAATAAGTATCAGCTCTTGCTTAACATTCAATATGGCTTTGGTATAATCTTCGGCAAAATCCATTAAATATTTTAGTTGTAATTTTCCAGAAAAAAAAACATGGCTAGTGGCGTCTAAAATGAATTGTTCTTTGGCCGATAAACCCCAACCGCACGAATACAATGTTTTCAATTGTGTAGATTCAAAGAATGCTATTGTTTTTAATGTTGTTGTTACTCCTGGCTTTCGAACAACGGTAACTTGCTCGCCCCCTATTTCAAAGCGAATTTCATCGAACAGGAAAGCGAGTGCATTATTAGAAAAGTAACACGATTTTGTGGCATCGTTTGGTGTGAATGTACCTTCAATGTAAATATAACTTTCTGATACATCCAAAATAAGGTCTTGAATGTGTACGGGTAGCGTAAAGGCAAAAGCCTGTATAGTACAGAGCGCGAGGGCCGCGCGACGTTCTGGATCACTCGGGGCTTTGTTTATGAATATGCTGTGTTGCGTCAGACAAATCGCAGTGCGATACAGAGCAACCTTGAAAATTCCTCGTCCCGCTGAATTGTAATCGTACTAATGATTAGTTACTAGTTGCATGGTACACGTGCACATTGTTATAGGTTTTAATTTCTATTTTTTCTTGTTTTTTTCACGTGCACCATGGATGAAGCAACCTTATAAAGTTTGTTCGGGCGTTTGTGCGAAAATGTAAATATTCTTAATATAACAGCTGTGAACAATAACGAACAGTTCAGTATTTTAGTGCAGTGTAAGCTTTCAGGAGAGAGCACAGTGGATGAAAAATGTGACAACTGGGTAAAAGATTTTTCATACTCTAGCAATACAAGCTGGATAACGCCAAGACGGTATCCGAATGCAACTCACTATGAATTTTGAAAGCTGTACGTGTTTCAACACTCGTCATTGAATAAAGTAGCTGAACAAAAACGGCAGTTATGTAAAGTTCGGAACAAAAATTGCACAGCACAAATAGACATTAAATTGAAAAAAATTAATAGAAACACAATAAAAATTAAAAAACGGAATTAACGTAGTGATAAAAATAAAATTTGAACATTTCCATAGGGTAAATGTAGCAGAAGCTTTTGGATACTTACGTGTGAATAAGACAGTACAAGACATTTTTGAGTCATACTTTGTTTCGGGAATGATTCCGTCAGCTGCCAGATTTTATCATGAAATGAAAATAATTGAATCTGGTTCTGAAGGAACGCAGGAAGTACAAAATGTAAGTACAGCATATCTTCTCGCTAATGCTAGAGAAAATCCTACTGAGAGGCAGATAAAGTATATATATGATAAGTGGTGTTTCTGTTAATACGGTAGTCGAGAAGAAAAAAGCATGATAGAAGTTCTCAAGAACAAACAATTTTTGTTCCGGCGGGGAACTAGTCATTAAAGAAAATCCTTTCATCGCAGTTGTTGTTACTCCAATAATACGACGCGTATTTCTTCAAGATCTTTCCACTGAAATGGTTTTCGTGGACTCAAGCGGATCTTGCAATCAGACAAATACTTTTGTCACATTTCTATTTACTTCAAACAAAACAGGGGCCCTTCCTATCGCGTGCGTTCTTCACACAGCCCAAATTGAAGCGAATTATACTTTAGCTTTTGCGTCTGCCACTGAAGCTATCGAAGTAGAAAATAAAAAGTTCGATCCAAAAGTGTAACAACACTAATAATTACACTGAAGCTTCAATTAGGATTTTTAAAGATATAGTTTTGCAAAGGTGCAAGGTTTTTAACTCTTGTGCACTTGTTGATTTTATTATCAATGTCTTCGAAAACTATTATAAGCGAAAATTGTTGGAATTTGCAGATTAAAGAAGATCTAAACCCCAAATTGATTATAGGAACTAGAGCAAGAGAAATTAATATTATTTATCAAAGGGACAATACAATTTTCCATGTTGCATTTGAAAAAGACTCCAATTTATTTTATACAGTGAATGCTAAAATTGCTTTTTGTGATTGTCCATCAGGCACAGGTGGCAAGTTCTGTAAGCACCTATGCGCAGTAGAACAAAAATTTTGTATATTATTTCAAACATCTCCAGTTCTAAGCGTTGACAGAATACAGTTAGCCAAATTAGCTGTTGGGCATTCAGCACCAGAGGCATTTTATAAAAATATGGATTCAAACACAAATGATCTTGAAAACTCATTTCAGTCAACTAATTCTGTTCCTGCTAAAGTAGAGTTAGCAACTGCAATAGATTTACAAGTTAACGCCGAAGAAAGTGAAACCCGATTTAAAAAAGAAATTATAAGAATGCGCTGTGAATTTAATCGCATAACAAGTACGCTCGAAGCCAATCAAAGTCCAGAAGCTACTTTATCCATCATTAAGTTTAATACCCTAATGAATAACCTGAAAACCCCTTCCCAAATTTTAGACTTTTTGGAAGCTAAAAGTCGAATATGCGACAGAAAATCCAGAAAAATTAGAGTTCAGCCAACGTCAATTTCACGTCGTAAAAACAAAGCATTGCCTCAATCTGGGAGAATTCAAACTGGCAGGCCTTCCAAAAATGAAAAACTAAAACGGAAGCACAGCCTTGGAAGCAATATTTCGCATAACCTACCAAATGCAACGTTACATTGAACCTAATTCTGTATTTTGTTTTTTTAATAAAAATAATATATAATGCATGCATGTATGACTTTTGTTGTAAGAATATCTACCATTTATCAGGAAAGTGTAGGTAGGAATTATTAGATATTAAAATTTACTAAACAAATATATACTGTTGAATTGGGTATTTCGCCACACTGTTTTCAATTATATAAAAAAATATTTAAATTCAGAATTATCTCATATACGAAACTATTGAAAATAATATGAAAATGCAAATAGGTTGACGAAATACCTAATTAAACACGTATAAATATGAACCCGCCACAAAGACATATATTTTATTGAAACAAATCTGTGTGCTCTGTATCACATTGGGATTTGTTTTCCGCCACGCAGAGTAATTATAAACAAAGCCACGAGTGATCCAGAGTGTCGCGCGGACCTCGAGCTCTGTACTATACAGGCTTTTGCCTTTACTCGTACGGGTATGCGAATTTCATCGGAATTTCTAAATGTCGGTGATCCATATGGTTTGTAGGTATGCTCTTGAAAACTTACTATTGAGTTGTCAAGAACAGGTTCGCCGAAAACTTCCATCCTTTCACTTGAAGTCAACATCATATTCTCAATCTTAGACCCAAGGATTTTAGGAGCTTCTGGTCTTCTCTACTGATATTATGTCTAGTCGATTTGAGATCTGAGCTTAGAGTGATTCGTCGTGGACGATGTATTTTACTTTTATTTACAGTCCTGATAGATTTTGGTTCGATTCGATTGTAACAAAAAGCCATTTTGAAAACTATTTATGGAAGTTTCCTCAATTCTAGTTTAACTATAATTTTTTCAAAATCTATTAATTTGCCATTGTCATCCAAGATGCGAAGTGTAATGTTGTCTATAAACTGGTGTCCCTCAGGCATTACGGGCAATATATGACATTTGTTGATTCTTTTGTTAGCTTATAGCAGGGTTCTACATCGATATCAAATTCAAATGATGTGTGAGACGCTCCTGAATTTAAGTATGACCCGGATATTATATTACAATCTACACGAATAATTCTGGTCTTCATAATATTAACTGGAGAAGTTGAAATATGCTTAACGTTTTTTTCATATATTTCTTTCTTGAATCTGATTAATGTGGCTATGGAAGCTGCATAACTCAGATCGATATCATACTTGGATTGTAACTCACAATTTAGGGTGTTGTTGTTGGGCTGCAATGAAAAGATATTCTCGCTTTTATCATCAGACAATGTTTTCAATGTGTCCACAATCGCGCGATTAATATCAGATATTTCGTAGGCTCCAGGTGGAATCTTTATAACTTGAAACTGTTTACTATCGGATTTGGGATAGCCGAGACAGTTGTTGCTCTCATCAACGTTAAAAATGGAGTTGTATCTGTAGAATCTCAACATTGCCACACCATATTTACAGGTTTTCTGTAAATCGATTGGTTGGTAAAAGTAGGATGTTAATTCACTTGAATAACCTGATAATGTGAACGTGTACCACATGACTGATCACTTTACTTCATAAACCATTATTTTATTGTAATTTGCAACACATTTAAATATTTATTAGATTTGCCCATTGTCTCATTAACATCGGTCGCATCTTCAGCCTTTGTCACATGAATACTTATGTCTTTCAAGTTGCAATAACAACAAAACAACTTTCTTGGTGGTGGCCCATCAATAACATAGTCCCCATCCGAACCACGGTTGTAATGATCGAAACAATATTGGTAGTTTAATACTTCCAAATCGTTTTGCAAACGTTCCGGTAACTTTTTCCATATTATGGCAATTTCATTTGGTGCACATGCAAGTAAAACATGTTTTGGTATTTTTCTTAACTGTACTTTACTCATTTTGGTAAAAGTCCCAGTTTCGGAATAGGCGTTTAGGTGGTCTAACACATTTCCATACTTTCTTTGTGTCATTTTGATATGTTCCTATCTCTTACAGACTAATTTCAAACTTAAATGCCCGCCCCACACTGTACCAAACTTTTGTTGACGGTCATATGTATAGTAAATGTTTCTAACTCTGTTGCGCCCTCTATATAGGTATTCTATTAATTCAAGTAGTGGGGGTAAATCACCAAAACTGCCATAATAAGTTATAATTGAATCATTTTTTTCTGTATGCAACCCAATGAGTTCCCATACCTTCCAAGCTATTCAAATTAACAATGGCTGCTTCATTTCTTTGTGGCCCATTTGATGGTAATGTATCTCGCATATATACACTTCTAAAACGCGGTGTTTTAGCTTTGATTGCATACTTTTTTATATCGATGTTGGATAGTGGTCTTTGCGGTAGGGAGTGATATTTAGTTTTTTGAGCTGCGAACATACAAACCTAAACCCGTACGGTATGGTTTCAAATATAAACCACTTCCTTTTGATTTTAATGTAATTTTACCAACGTTATTCTTGTTATTCTTAGCATTCGAAACCGTCTTTATGCTTCTCGCCATTGCGGTGGCCCCACCAGCTAATGATCCTTATGCAGATAATCCAGCAAAAATGGGTATTAATGGAAGTATACCTACCGCCTACTCTCGGTATAGGAACTATTCTTGGAGTTCGAATTTTTCGTTTACCGCCAACACTCTTCAGGGATTTGCGGGCTGCGAGTAAAGCCATTTTAATTGGTTTACCTAATTTTTTTTTCAACAAAACTTGCTCCCCCTGCTTTTTTTAAGTATTTCTAATAGTTTGTGATATGGCACGACCAAAGGCAACTTTTCCACTATTTCATTTTTTACTTATTTTTTTTTAGATTTTCTCTTCTTTTTTAGAGGTGATGTATTACCCATTCGAAAGCGTTGTTTTGTTTTCATTATATTGGTTACCAACAAAGCAGAAGCTTTTTCTTCCAGACTTGCATCGTTAGATTTTACTCGTTGCCAAGCACGTTGTTCCAACTCGTAGTCCGCTTGATGACGTTTGGTCACGTTTGGTTATGTCGTTTGTATGCTTCGAATATGCTATGTCGTGTTCTTTAAAAGCAGCGTGCAGTGGATTGATTCCAGTATCGCCTCTCGCCAACCTTTTATACAATTTAGTACCCGGTCCATAATACTGATAACCCGGGAGATGAAGTTCAAATGGTAGCTTATTAATTAACGAATTGACTATTCCACTACCAGTGTTCAATCGATTTTTGTGAGATCCACTTTGTTTGACTGGTGACATTTGACTGACTTGATATGCACGTGTTTCATAATAATATTTACTAACAGACATAAAACATGAAAATCATTCAACTTCCTGAAACACTGCATGCTGACAATTTGGATGAAAAAATTGGGTGCTGTGTAGCAAATGAAAAACAAGAGAGACGTCATGGACGGCTTCTACCAAAATCAATTCGAGGAATTATCATTGGACCCTCCAACAGTCGCAAAACAAACGTTATGATTTCTTTGTTAACCCACCCTCTACGGTTAAGATTTGAAAATATCTATATATATTCGAAATCGTTATATCAACCAAAGTATGAGTATCTTCGAGAAATTATGAGAAAAATTAAAGGATTGGGATTTTACACGTTTAGTAATACAACAAATATTGTATACCCTTTAGATGCGAAACCCAATTCCATATTCATATTCGACGATGTGATGTGTGAAAAGCAAGATGTAATTAGATCATATTTCAGTATGGGTAGACACAAGAATGTCGATTCGTTTTATTTGGCTCAAACTTATTCCAAGGTGCCCAAACAACTAGTTCGCGATAATGCGAATTTTATTATACTATTTAAACAGGATGAGATGAATTTGCGGCATATATTTTCCGATCATGTGACGCCAGATATGTCTTTCCAACAATTTCTGGAATTATGTGCCAAGTGTTGGAATGACAAATACGGTTTTCTCGTAATTGATAAAGACAGCGACTTAAATTCGGGGCGATATCGAAAGGGTTTCAGCAGCTATATATCTATGGAATAATTAGTTTTAGCATAATTTCATTGTTAGTTGATAATCGGACTACATCATGAGTCAAGATACTGGTTTAAAACAAAAATTATTGGATGCATCACTGAGGCTGTGAGAAGGAAATTTAATGAAATTTAAGCAATTCAGAGAGATGACAAGTTAGCTTTAGAAAAAATGTATGAGCCAATTACTAAACCGATTAATTCTTTAACTAGTGTGTTGAAGGAGGAAGCAGAGCGGAAATATCCCCATTTCCAACAAGCAAAATTACCATCAAAGCCATACTTTACTGATAGAATGAAATCAGAGAAAACTACGTCATTTTCGATTTACAGCAGACAAATTTGTATTGGACAGAGGGTACCCCATCACATTATTTACAAACGTACATTTTCTCTACGCCAATACAACATAAAAGTTATTCATCATTGGAAAAAACGAATGCGTGGCAATAGTGCTCCTGAAGTTGATTATTCACTTAATATGGGAGAATCAGAGGCTGGTTTATAAACATCCTACACGGCCAGAGATTATATTCATGGATTATACCAGAAACCATCAAAATATGACACTGTTTACGGAGTAAGGACAAATAAGAAATATAAGAAGAAATTGTTTCTAGGAAATTCTGAAGTAGTATTTAACTCTGGAAATATTATATTATCGCGAGATGGAAAAAATATTGGCACATGGAGCATGAAGTGATGAATTGTATGACCTAATTTTTCTCAAAAAACACGCAGCCTTCAATAATCCTAATAATATATCTGCGGAACCAATACAAAATTAGAATCATATTTTAAAACTTACTAATGCAATTTATAATGATTATAAAAACAATAGGAGTATAAGGACAACACGTTGGACAAAGTTTTCTCGGATATTAAAACCACTAGTGACAATTCCGCAAGGGAGTGGAGTTCAAAACATTCGCGTTAAATTACCTTCAAAGAAATTATGGTCCTCTCGCCGTGTTGACTATGTTTATTGGAATAAACCTCAGGAATTGATTAGCCGGGCTCCGACTGTTGTGTAGCTCAAAAGCAGCTGGTCATACGAGACATGACAATGAAATAATATCAATAATTGAAGAGTTACGAGAAGAAGGTATCGTTTATTAAGAACGACTATTTTGTTTCATTGTCAGTATTTATCCAAGCTTGAATAACAATGGAACCTACACCAACAAAATGGGAAGTCGTGAATGAGTTACATAAAGCAGCAAGAAAAATTTTTCGAAGACGACGCACAATTATAAAGGGTTATGAAGATTTATGGCAGATAGATTTAGCGGAAATGCAGCAATTTGCAACTGAAAATGCTGGTTTTCGATACATTTTTATGTATAAATTGTTTTTCACATCTGACTGCCGGCCGGTACAGACGCGAGCAAAAAATATCCGATTCCGATCGTTAATTCTTAACGTTATTAGGCTTGCTTTACTGCTCGATTGCTTTTAATTTTTATCGGACTGCTTTTTACTTTTAAAGTAATCAGTAAAGGCCATTTACAGCCAGGTGCTTTTTATTTTCTAGTCCCCGGGGACGTAACCCCGGGAACTGACTGCCCTTATGGTCGACCGTCCTGGAGATGAGGACATCCTGTCCTGTTCAGACACCACCGTACGGAAACTCACTAACCGTTCCCTAAATTATGCAGAAGTATGCATTCAGTGCCGACTGAACAGTGAGAAATTCCGATAATTTTCTGAACTTAGTGCCTACGAGGCAAATGTCCTACTTACAAGAGCCCGACTTCACCATCGAGACACCCATGCCCAAGGTATCAAACGCCAGGTAACGTCGAAAATCGACACATGGAAGAAGAAGGCTAGCCCTTCAAACATTGAATCTATCGCGACCTTCAAAAAGTCAAAGGTCAATCCACCAGACAAGAAACCTTTGCAAAAAATGGACGTTTCTTCTGCACCTAAAGAAACGTCAACTGAAAAAGCGTCGAGCGGACCTAGCCAGATAGCTCCTCCTCCGCCTCCACCCACTTCTGGTACCCTGATACAGGCAACAAAGTCTGACGCTTTCAAAACTCCGTTTAAACAGATACCATAATTCGTTGCATACTTTTTATATGTCTAAATTCTCATGGCTTCAGTCCACACAGGTGCCACACATAGAACCACTGATTGCATAGCTATCGCAAGTACTCGTCTTTTGGTCATTGTTGGTCCATCTATATTTCGTAAGATTCTCTCTAGAGCTTTCATTACCTTTGTGTCCTAAGTGTATGCATCTGTTACGTGGCTTCCCATTGTAACTCCTCTATCTAGCGTTATTCATGGGTATTTCACGAGATTATTTTGCATAAAGCCATCCGAAAGTGAATATGCTGGACTTTCCAATTCCAGTTTAAAAGCATGGCAGTTGTTTTTTTAAAGCAATTTCTTTTCTTCCGACCATCTTTTTAATCATATCCCGCGTACTTTTAACCGTTACTAGTACAGCCAGGTCATCCACTTAACACAGCAACTTACTGTCCTCTGGCACCTTAGTTTCCATGAGGCTGTCATATAACACATTCCACAATGTGGGCCCGAGCACAGATCCTTCTGGAACTCCTTCATAGACTATCCTTTCAGTTATTCGATATTATGATAAATCTGTCTTGCAGATATGACTCAATAGTGTTTCTTAAATACTTGCTTATTCTATTTTGCGATAGTCTCCTTCCGATTATTTCCCATGATGCCATGGTGCAAGCATTTTAGACGTCGACCACTACGAGGGCATGGATTGTTGATTTCCCTTTTGTAAAGCCATAATGGCTTGTATTGAATCCTCCACATATTTCTGTTATTTCGTTAGTATTAAGAATATGTTCCTATGTTTTGCGAAGACGTCTAAAGACATGTCGGTCGATATTTTGTATCCTCCAATGGATTTGCATTCGGTTTATCAAGGATCAGCATGGCATGTTTCCACTCTGCAGGAAACTCGTTTTTCTTTAAGAGGGCATTGTAAACGTTTATAAAGTATAGGAAATTTTCGTTTATTATAAATTTTATGACGTCTGGTGGAAGGTTGTCCGGACCTGGGGTTTTACCCAGTTTAATTTTTGTGTTAGTTTCCTTAACTTCCACCACTGTGAATTTCTCCTTGTTCTTTATCTCAACTGAATTTTGTCGCATTTGCGGGGTGTCTGGCCTATTACGTATGAAGATTCTTTGAAGTTCGCAAGTTGTCCTCATCCAATAAAAAAATCTTGAGATGTGCTAGTTTAATTGTGCACGCACAATTTTATATCTATCCCCGAAAATATCGTCTTCTAGCTCATCTCTTCTTATTTTTAGCTCCAGTTGCTTCTTAGCTTCCTTATATCGTTCTCCACAGTTTAACATTTCTTGCTTCTTTCGTGTTCTCTTTGAAACCACCTTCGGTTTCTTTTAATTTCTTCGAGTTCACGTTAGAGCTCTTCGGTTCACTAGTGTGGTAGCTTGTATTCATCATCGCATTTAACCACTGGAGTGCGTACCCATTTCTTACACTGCCTATAAAGGTTTTGATATTGTTGTTAGCTGGTCTGTTTTGTATTCTCCTGAAAAAACCTTGTTGCAATTCATTCTTGTCTGTTATGCCATATCTACATTTATTTTGCCTGACTTCTTTTACTGCTGAAATGTCCATCATTATAAAGCGATGTTTGGTTATGTCTGGGCCTTTCATACCCACTTGTTTGTATAAGAGTCGGCTCTTTTCCATCATTCATAATTGCCATGACCAAAGCACTACTCCAGAGTAGGTCCCTACTACTCTCTTGTTTGTCACTTCTCCTCCCCAGTGCCTATGTTTTGCATTGAAGTCCCCAGTTATGATTGTTTTCGTAGTTGCTGTATTTTTTTTTATTAGATTCACCATTCTTTCGTTCATGTCTTCTGATTTCCCTTTTTGTTATAAACAGTGTAAGTAATCGGCAATTTTTCTCGTACTTCAAACGCAGCAGCATTCGATCTTCTGTTGGTACGTCTTGTGTTTAATAATGCCCGTATTGGTTCATCTTGTTCCTCTGTTTCCATGGCTGCATATTCTCTGGTTTTGCTTCTTGTAATAATATAATTGTGCAGGCAGCATGCTGCTTTCACAATCCAGTCAGCAGTTTCTGCATCTGTTTCTATGGCTCTTAAGAAAACTCGCCACTTCATAGCCAATAAGCCGAATGCATTCTCGACTAAACGACGCGCTCGGCTGAGCTGCGAATTAAATTTCCTTTCTTGCGTTATTCATAATTCCAGTTTTTGGGTAAGGTCTCATCAAATAAGTTTGCAGTGCAAACCCTTCGTCACCTACAAATAAAGAATTTATGGTAATCTGGTCGTCGTCGTGTACTTTCACACAATAAGCATCACCATTTTCACAGTCATACGCCTCTGTATATGCCGGGTATGCCAATGATAAGCTTCTTGATTTTATTTAAATCGCTGTCTGTGAAAAAGGTGTTGCTTATTGTGAGCACGACGACCAGATTACCATAAAGTCTTGAGTAACCAAGATTAAAGAGATTGTAGGTGCTGTGCAAGTATTGCAACTCTTGCTCTGGTACCAAACAAATGATATTATTATATGATAGAAAGGAAATTTTAGATGCTTTCCAAGCACCTAAATATGGCATAGCTTTGATACAGCAAGCAGCTTATTTAGTTCGTTGTGTTGTTCAACGTATCTTTCGACATCATTAGTCGTAAGCTGATTATATGGAGAGTCCTGAACTCCTACGGGATCTCCGCTCCTTACACAAGCCCGACAGAGGCCTACGTCGTTAAATACTATGGAGCGTTTATCCCACGAAACGCCCAATGCGGCCGTTTATGGCACAGGGTTTCACGATGGCTGATGGCTTATGTGTTGTCATTTTGATAGCTGAGAGTTACATGATGTGAGTTTTCGGAACCCTGTATTTAAAAGAAATTTCTTTAGTGGTGCGGTAATACCCCGTCGCCAAATTGTTAATTTTTTATAAAATTCTTGTCAAATTTTGAGATTTTTACCTATGCCAATAAGTCATACGCAATTTGATGTTCTTCAGATACACTGCAATAGTTGGATTATTATCGTTCTAAGCACTATTTTAGCTGTTGGTTTAAGTTAGTTTGGGTCAGCTTGTTTTAAGTTTCAGTCAATTTTGGGTTCGTTTGGGTCAGCTTGAGTTTGTTTGGGATCCAGTTGAGAGCTTGACTGCTTTCCCATCTGGAACGTCTCGGGTGGTGGATAGGGGAACGCCGGCGCTAACCAAATATCAGTCACCTGGGCAGAGTGCAGCCGCCGGCAAAGGGTGAGGACCTCTTAGCCGTGGACAAGGCAGCCCACCTAGAGAGGAAAACTCGAAGGAAACAAAAAAAAATTGCAATGGCAGAAAGCAAAACAAGAATACCCTAAGGCAAAGTGCCGAGAATCCCTTCCTATAAGTGTAGACAGCCTCACGGATTCTGGGGGAATAATTCGCTAAACCAAGAGGCAGAAGAGCCCTTTAGAAGAGGGGATAGTTTAACCAGAGCTCCACCTATAGTCAGAGTAGCGTCCACTTTAGACGTGATAGAAATCTACCAGACCTCAAAGACAAAGTGTACGGATGCATTTATAGATCTGATGGATGGAAATATTACTCCTTCCAAGAAAAAAAAAGGACATACCTGTTCATGGATACAATAAAGATTATAACGAAGTTCAGTAGAGAACTGTCAGGATTAATAGACCGAAATACCAAGAGGGAGATCAAAGATTTAGCGAATAGACTCAATAAGCAGACAACCACACCAAACGACACTTTGATACAAAGCCGGTTGAAGGAACGGAAAACAGAACAGACGCCAAGAATGGAGATAACAACAGAAATCCAGACAAATCTTGGAAGCATGGCACACATTAAAACAGCACGACAAGACCAAACAAATGAATGCCATTGTAACCTTACTAGATGACACGGTTAGCCTAAATTACTGGCAGGAAATAGGAGAAAGTTTGAGACGAAAAGGTATACTAACATTCAGAAGTGAAGATAGGTAACCCACTAAATACGCGGATAAACCTGGTAAAAGCGGTTCTTATAGAGCTGTCGGACCCTGCAATGGAACGTAGTATACAAAAACAATACCGGGATCGATACCCCAAAATAGGAGATGAAACTAATAAGTTCGAAGTATTTGAGCAAATGACAAAAAAGGAATACGAAGGACTCGAAGGAGCAGATACACAACAAATACAGGAAATAGTCAGAATATTCCAAGGAACCACAAACGCAGAACTATGGGAAGGTCTATTCAAACTACGAAAAGAAACTGAACATGATGAGAGGGTAGCCATCCATCATGTTAATCGCATTAGTCCAATCAAATTCCGCAAAATAGTAGAAATGATTTTCCACGATACAAATATATATGTTATCATATATACAAAAAACATACCCAAGAAAATAAAATACAAACAAACACACATAATGAAAAAAGGACACATGCAAGTTATCACCTAATTGAGGCGTTTAATTTAAAAACAACATATGTCTAAAATGTACTTAAAAATGTAGCTCTTAAAGCAGCGAACATATCTGCTAAGCAACTTGGTGCACGTAGAAAAGTCAAGCTACCAAGAGTTATTCCAGTACCTAAAGTTGAGGTAATACCGTTGATTGAAGAGCGCTTTTCAATCAACGGTAATACTTTCAATAATTCCCGTTTTTAGTTACCTTAAGGCCTCTTTCAGCCCATAAGGATTTTAGGTTGTATTGGTTTTAACGTGAGTGGTGCATTAAAACCTTGTGACAATTAGTTGAATGCACTATTGGACTACAATAAACCGGACCGGCTAAAATCCGTATCGTCTGAAAGAGGCGTAAGCGCCTTATGAGCTTTCAGTGGAGGAGCAGCAGATATTGGAACGCTGCAAACGATGCCCAATTTGGTCAACGTAAACTAAATGAATTTGAAAGTCGTAACGAAAGATAAAGGCTTTGCAAGATATGCAAAAGACAGAACAGGGTATGATTTGTTTTTAAAGAGAGCGACAAAAAACTGTCAATAAAGCTCCTTGACCACTACTGACTAATAGAGATATTGAACCATATGCTGAACAACTGGACTTGACCAATTTCCGAGAAGTATTTATTAATCTACCGACAACTGCAAAGAAAAAGATTTAAATGAAAGATTCGGAACACACTGGAGAGCATACAAGAAGATTGATAAAAAGTTGCTTACTGTGATAGTTTTGGGGATTTAAATCCTCCAAAAGGAGTTGTTAGTTATTCTAAGCAATGTAAACTTCTCTTTAACCATAATCACTATCAAACTTATAATCATTGTGGTAATCTTGTATTAATATATATTTAGTTATGTCACGTATATTCATATTGAAGGCTCGTTCTAGCTGCTTGAGTATTGATAATATCTCGCAAATCGAGTAGATCACAGATATAATTATTCTCTAGCGCTGATTTCACTCAGTACCTAAAATTTGATCCCAAACATTGCTGAAAAGAAAAAAGTATTAGATGTCCAAACAGGGTTTTCCGTTTAAGTTTCAGATATCGAATCTTGGTTACAAACATTTCCATTGAAGGATCTAAAAAAGAAAACCAAATAATAATTGTACATTAAAGTGAAAGTGTAAGTAAATTGCGTTTACGATATAAATGTCCAAACTGAAGAGAGTATTGCAAGATTGAAGGCTAATAGAGTGACCGGCAGAAAGCACGCATCATATGGGAAAATTTTTAATTAATGAGTTTAGGTAGAGATCGATATGGGTAATCATTTCTGGTTCAAAAGAAACCCCAAAAGACGTTGAACAGGGCAAAACGTCTTTTGGGGTTTGGCGGATTATTTAACTTTTTTCAAAAATATGACTCAAAACGCACTTATCTGAAAAAATATTGCAAAACTTTATTAGGAAAAGTTGTTTATAATGAGCTATAGCTATGTACACAATTGGAAAAAAATATAAGATAAAAAAATTAAAAGTAATTTTTTTCCAAGAAAAAAAGTTAACTTAGAAAAATACTTTTCTGACAAAGAAACTCTTTAGTAAAGCCAATAGTAATGTTTTAAATAACATGTCGTAAACATTGGCATGCTATTTATATTTTTCTTTGGGAAAAAGTTAAATCTTTACATGTATTCAGCTGCTTCATAAGAGATCACTGAAATACCTCCGCACATTACGATCTTGAAACTATTTATTATTGATAAAGGACCATCTATAAACAAAATTTTTAATTAAACTCTTCATTCAAATCAACAATTAAATTGATTATTAACAAATAGTTGGAATCATGCATTGCCGCTATTTTCGTAATAGTGTATTTGCAACTTAATTAAAAGCCCAAGTAAATAAAACTGAAAACACCAGCAACTAATTTGTCATACATTACATTACATTATTTTGTCTTCATAACTAAATTCTGCAAATAAGAAGTGAAGGAAGGATACAGAACTTCCCTAATAATAAAAAAATACAATACTATCAGTTGATGCTTGCATATATAGGTTCACGATCGAAGGAGCCATGGAACAATTGATTAATAATGACAATGTCAAGAGTTGTCAAACGATTTAGTAGTGTTATTATTGATTTAAATTTTTATGATGTTTTTATAGTTTATTTATTGTCAAAGTTATTTAACATTTTATTGCCGTTTACCGTATTTAGGATGCCCCAAGAAAAATTAATTTTGCAAGAAAAAATTGAGCTCTTAATATGTGGCGACAATCATCACAGTTCCAGGGTAGCAGCATATATATTCCAAATAAAATTATTCATGGATCTACTGTCTTACGAAGTTTAAGCAAATTTAAAGCTGCAAGCAGTATAGAAAACCTTTATAAAAGTATGTCATTATTGAAGAAGGTACCTTTAATGTATTGCTATCGGTCACTGAAAATCCCCAGTTGCCGTTGAAAAATCCATAAGAAGAATTTTAGAGAATAACAAATTTCGTGCATACAAACCAAAATTTATTCACACCTTACTCGACAGAGATTTCGATGCCCGTTTAGATTTTTCATTTTGGTTCCAAGGTATGGTTGAAAACTGAGAACATTTTCCTAGAAAAAATGTATTTACTGATGAGCCATTTACATCGAATGGTACTGTCAGCTCTCAGAAATGTAGATGGTGGGCAGATGAAAACCTACATTTTATTATAGAGACAAAAAGACAGCTTTATTTTAAAACGGATGTTTGGTGTGCAGTATTAGATACGCAAATAGTGGGTCCTTACTTCTTTAGGGGCAGTCTGAATTCCGCTAATTATTTAGAGTTTTTGATTAACCAGTTTTTTGAAATTTTGTACGAATTACCGCTGCAAAAGAGAATTGATACCTTTTTTCAACACATAGTACGATAATTGAAGTTAGAACGTGGCTCAATGAATACTTTCCTCATAAATGGATAGGACGATATTCAGAAAACCCGTGGCCAGCCAGATCCCCAGATTTGACGCCCCTGGATTTCTTTTTGTGGGGGTATCTAAAAAATAAAGTTTACAAACATCGACCATTTTAAAATATCGACCATTTGAAAGAGATAGTACGATAATGTATTAATAACATTACACCAAATAAGTATGTCGAGAAACATGGACAATTAGATTTTGCAAAAAGTTTCAGGTATTTTGCGATATTTGGGTTGTAACAAAGATTCTACTTTAAGCAGTTAGCTTCAGTGCTTTTCTAAGTTAAAAATAGTCTAACTATTTGTTAATAATCAATTTAATTAATGATTTGAATGAAGAATTTGAATAAAAATCTTGTGTATAGACGGTCTTTTATCAATAATAAATAGTTTCGGGATCGTAATGTGCTGGAGGTATTTCAGCGATATCCTATGAAGCAGCTGAATACATGGCTAATTTAAAGATTTTACTTTTTTCCAAAGAAAACTAGAAATAACATGCCAATGTTTACGAAATGTTATTTAAAACATTACTAAAAGACTTACTAAAGAGTTTCTTTGTCAGAAAAGTATTTTTCCAAATAAACTTTCTTTTCTTGGAAAAAAAATAACTTTTTATATATTATCTTAGTTTTTTTTTCAAAATATGTACATAGCTATAGAACTCCATGCTAAACAACTTTTCCTAATACAATTTTGCGATATTTTTTTAGATAAGTGCGTTTTCAGATATTTTTGAAAAAAATTAAATTTCCCGCCGAACCCCAGAATACGAACGGACCTGTTCAACGACTTTTGGGGTTTCTTTTGATGCAGAAATGACTGTCCATATTGATTTCTTCCAAAACACATTAATAAAAAATTTTCATATGATGCACACTTTCTGCCGGTCACTGTAAAAGACACGAAACAAATTTACCAGTAAATATAGTCCGAGTTACCATATGAATATACTGTATTATATCTATTTCTGATCACACCATCGATCATTTGAATACGTTGTATGAGTTTCATTTGTAGAACCTGGATACAGTATAATTATCGAACCTAGAGACCTGATTTATCGTTCTGTAAATAGACCCAGTATCGATAATATCGCACTAACCATATTAGATCAGAAATCAAGATCTATTAATTTTAAAGGTGAAGAAATGGTTATGATATTAGAACTTAAAAATATGAGTTTAGGTTTAAGCCAAAGAGGAAACTATCTACACAGTAAAACCTTCACCCTAACATCAGTTAGTAGGCGAACGTCAGAGCAGTTATTCACTAGTTTAGTACAGCGAACAATTATATATCATAATACAAACTATTTAAACAGTAACACCGCCATCCTAACATCAGTCAGTCGAACGTTAGATCTGTCATTCACGAGTTTTATTCTCGATAAAAAAAAATTATATAAGTATTATCCAGCCATTCACAAAGTTATTTAACAACAGTTATCGACCAACAAGATGCTTTTATTGATATTAGTCAAGCTGGCATTTATATAAACGCCGAGATTACTGACTAAAGCACCGCTGGATTGGTACCCTTCTCATAAATAATGTGGGAGCTTTGTTACTCGAATCCATTACCTATTTACTAAATGGTAAAGAAATTGAAAAGGTTCGAGATCCTGGTATTACTAGTACTCGCCTATGTCTTAATGATCATGAAACCAGAGAGGTAGATATCGCAGCATGGTGTTGTTCTACAGGAGTATGAAAATCATTTGTTCTCGCGTCTGAAGCATTTAATTTACAAATATCATAAATTTTTCATGGGTATATTTTCCAATTATACAGATGTTATTGTGGTAAAAAAAGAAAAATCAGCTAGTTCACACGAGAAATGATGACAATTGTTACGCAAGCACCACGGAAGCTGAGAAAGCTGTCATATCTATCTCAAGCATTGAGCTGAAACTCTAATACATATACCCCAAAGATTCCTTAAAACTAAATCTGTCTGAAGAAATCGCTAAGGATAAAGCAATATTTATGGGATTCAGAGGATGGGAAATGCATGAGTTATCTCCTTTAAGAACAACAAAGAGAGATATTTGAACTGTAAAATCCATGTCTGAGAGAGCTCGATACGTTATTGTATGTTATATGAGTCGCTCAAGCTGAATATTGAAAACAGGTAGTTTGCAGAAGTCCATAGAATGTATACCGAATTTCAAAAATCTTATTTGGGGAAAATTTTCAGCGAACCGAATTATACCTACTGCATTTGCAAGTAGAACTTTGTTTGTAATAGACTGCTCAGAACAATCCGGGGCCTTTAAGAGTGATATTATTGATGTTAAATTAGAGTTTCTGAGTTTAGAGAATTATACTCGAGCATTTATTGCATCACTGTACATGGCCGGGTTTTGAAATATTTGCAGCTTGTATCAGGCAATAAAAATAAAATGTTTTATTTTATAAAATAGATATAGATATTAAATATAAAAATTAATTTATTAAATAATAGGTTATAAATATGCTACATAACGATAACATTTAATATACTTATAAATAAATGGACACATAATACTGTAAATATCATAAATAATTTAATCTATTACCCACTCGAAACATAATCTTTAAGCTGCTAAAAAATATAAAAAGAAAAAACACTGTTAAACAGCCTTAGATTCATGGAATATCCGGAACCATTAATAAGGAAGTGCTTGTCGTCCACGTAAGACAAAGCTACCTTTCCAATTTTTCGTTAACTCTCCGGTCACATTAACACAACACGCTTTGGGTCCCCACACAACTCTTCCTACATGCTCATCCTTCGTTCCTAATGCTGATTGGTTTACAGGAATTCCACGTGGGTTATCCTCTAATTAATTAGATGTCACAAATGTATCTAAATTACTGATTGGTTTATAGGCGTCCATGTGGGTTACCCTCTGATTAATTAGATGTAACAAATGTATCTAAATTATCGCGCATATTATCCTAGAAATTTTCTGTTTCAATATTTGAAGTAAGAAAGTCAGCGTCTGTACAGAGTGAACTTGCATTATTTCCGTAATTTCCCTTGATACAACTGTACAGAAAATCATACGTGATTATCTTAGAGGTGTCTAAATAAGTTAATGCTACTTAGATTGGATTGCTGTATGTGACTTTATATAAATTTTCACTGAAAATGTTCTCGACATTTTCAATGTAATTTTGAATTCCTTGCTTTTGCTATAATAATTCTGGACAAAGATAAGATAAGGCACAGAACTATTAATACTGTATAAGGAAGAGTTATTAACTTATAAAACATGAACAAAAGGACCACGATACTTTGGGAAATAAGAGAGACTCGAGGAATAACACTAGCCAATGATCAAGTTGTTTAGGCAGAAGTTATGGAAGGCTCTGGACCCCTAAAGCAAGAGTAGCCTTCTTGAATTTCAGGGAAACTAGAAAGAACGAATACAGTACCAGGAGTGAGTGGCGGAGGATATGGGATGGGAGCGTTAAAGGGAAGAAATGCAACTAGCCTCTGAACATAAAAATATGTAAGCATGTATACATAGATTTAGACTTAGGTAGATAAATGGTGCTAAATTAATGAGCTTGCTGTCGAAAATATCAAGCGGAGTGGTTGGTGTTTTTCTTGAGATTGGTTAGTTTGAGTTAGTGAGTAATAGGTCAATGCCGAAAAGCGTGGAAACAGCAAAGTCAACTTTCATACTTCGATTAGATTATTGAATGCCATATGGAAAATTCTTGGATTAACCATTTTCGCATCATAAATACTTTTTAGGGATAAGTTCCAGCTGGACCTCAGGAAATCTACGAAGTAAAATGGGGTGACTTTGACCAGCTTTTTACTGTGACCCTATAAGAATCATGTTTTAAAGTTTGCTACATTTTTGTGTACGTCAATATATGATGGGTTAGGCATAGCCCACTTAAAAAGTCGCCTAGCCACGAAGTACAAACACCGGCAACATGGTTGCGGATATATGGACAACTAACAGGTTCGTATGCAAATTTAAGGGAAACGAGTTGCTCACTTTAGTTTCTCCTAGTTAAATTACATTTTTTTACTGGGTTTTCGTTGATATTTTACAAAAACCTTTTGTGAAGTGAACCTCTACGAAGTGTTAGTTACTATTTCTGGTGCGGATTCTCCGTAATATCAGCAAAAAAAGTGACAAAAAGTGAAGCCGGCTGATGTCGTTTGCTCTAATAATGGTGGCAAATAATTAATGTTTTTCGTTGTTTGTCGCTCTCGCTAGTGAACTAATGGCAACATCATGTGTCCAGTTCATTTATTGATAGTGTTGTTTATTTTAGCTTATAGCCGATTTGAAAGGTAATGAATTGGCTTACAATGATTTAAAATGGATTTTACCATTTGAAATGAAACTAAGCAGGTGGTCTCAGCTTGAAAACATATTGTCTCGGTACAAATTCATACATTGTGAAAGGAAAGAGTCAGTAACGCTCATGTTTTGTGATTTTCTAAAGACAAGCATGGATTATTTAAACAAAGCCTTAAGCTTACTTAATTTAGAGACTTCAGAAGATGCTAGCCAGTCCAATAATTTAAATGCAGAAGATAATAATTTGTATAATAGAGTATTACTTTTGATCGATCAGATAAATCTGCTCGTAATGAAACAGAAGCATTACTCACCATCAACAGCAGTAATGTCTTTTATGTTGTATATGCCTTCTCCTTCTGCCTATGACCTAATGCGAGATTATTTGAATTTACCCACCAAAAGATACTTACAATATCTCTCGTCAACCCTAAATGTGCCACTAAGTACTAATCAAAATAAACATCGTTTCTAGCTCTCTAACACCCAATGAAAAAATTGTTAATTTGTTAATCGATGAGGTGTATATCAGCAAGCGGTTAGACTATAGAGGCAAAAATCTTATTGGTGTAGCTTCTATAATGCCAATTCTTTGGCTAAAACTGTATTAGCATATATGATATTTTCATCCTTTGGTAACTTTTCAAAAATCGTAAAATTGCTGCCAGTAAACAATATAAAAGGAACATAAATGGCTCCCATCACTAAAAATGGCATCTCTTTAGTACAAAAAAATGGGTTTCAAGTCTTAGATATTATAACAGACAATCATAGCATAAATCGGTCATCATTTACAAATTTAACAAAAAATTTATTTTCTTTTTCAAATCCGGAATATCCTAACTGCAAAATTTTTACAAGCATTGGTTTTGTACATTTATTCAAAAATATAATTAATAATTGGCGGAATCTAAAGAACCTGAACCAACCATTTGTGTTTGCTGATTTTGACAATTTTAGTAATATAAAATATGCAAAATTTGCAGAAATTAACTTTGTGTACGACAAAGAAAAGAGTATGTTAGTTAAAAAAGCTTTTAAACTTAGTTACAAGCTTGAGCGTCAAAAAGTTTATCTCGCGGACAATATATGCTATCACTCCACTATTTCATCTTTAATAGAATTTGGTTTTTAAAGACACAGCAGATTTTCTAGAAATTATAAGGCGCTGGTGGGATATAGTAAACAACACTAGTTTGTTAAAGGCAAATATTAAGAGAAATGAGTGGTGTAAGTCCATTACAGGAATAGATGTCGTAGCTGTTCAATTTTGAAAGAATTTTATTTTATGGCTAGATGCATGGCAAAAACTTGAAAATAATAATGGTCGATTTACATAAGAAACTCATTCTGCACTTCGACACAGTATCTCAGTTTTCATTGAAATTATTGATTATTCTTTCCAAAAACTCTCCATATCATACATACTGCCAGGTAAATTCACAACATAGAAATTTTTGAAAAATATAGACTTTTAGGTGGATGCAATTATAATGTTAGTTTCGACGACATTATTAATGCTGAGAAAAAGATTCGTCCGTCTAAAACATATCTTTAGAAATGTCTCTGGAAGTAAATTTTCACTTTCAGGCGAATGTGACCTGGACTGAACTGTGCCTCGAAACACCGATTGTGACAAATTTCTATTTTTAATCTACACAGAATATTTAATAGACCGGGCTTCCAGTGGAGTTCCGTATGCAAAATATGCAGACCGCATTCTGACTTCTGATATGTGCTGTACTGATCTTATACCTCGATATGAATGATGTTGCCAGTGAGTGTTAGCATATCTCAAAAAAGTATTGATCATAATCATGGGACTATTAAAAACGAATGTTTAAGGCTGTATGTATACTTTTTGCGGTTATAAATATGTATAACACACCACAAGTCAGTAGGTACAATATGTTTAATTTTATTTAAAAAATCATAGAAAAAAAATTATAGTTAATTTTAAAAACAGTGTTTTAATTTCTTCCAAATTTGAGCCAATGGAAATATTTCAATTTTAGTTTATACTACTAGAAAGTGAAATTAGCGTTCACAGCACCAAGGGGTCATCTGGTCATCATTCAAATATACTTGCACATTACTATTTTTTCCAATAAGGAAAAAAATTCACCCGAAGTGGCTTAATAAAAGCGGGTCAAAATAGGCTTATCTGGACAATTTTCAAGCTAACGCGCATCTTGCGAGTGCGTGCGTGTGTTGTGAGTGTGTTAAAAGTGGGAGTATGTGTGCTGTGAAGGCGCGTGCCGTGGCGTTTGCGCGAGAGCGCATGGGGTTTTAAAGGAGATGAAAATGGGATAAAAGAGTTGTTTAATCAGAAATAAGGGCACATCAGCC
>MU186348.1:27808-53730 GCA_016904865.1 Pissodes strobi
TTTCCCTATCTTCAAAAGTGGCTCCAAGAATGACATTGGTAACTATAGAGGCATTTCTCTGCTCTCAATCATTCCGAAGATATTCGAATCTATAATAACATATGAAATATTTAACACTTACAAGCACTATATAAGTCCTAAACAACATGGATTTTACAAGAATAGGTCAACTACCACTAATTTGGCCGAATTCCAGGACTATCTTAGTGGAAATATTGAGAAGGGTTTTCAAGTCGACGTTATATACACCGACATGTCAAAAGCGTTTGACAGTGTATCCCATGATTTACTCCTGAACAAACTTGAAGCTCTGGGAGTGTGTGGCGCTTACTTTCGCTGGATTAAATCCTACCTCAGCAACCGAACTCAGAGGGTAAGATTGTGCGGGGTTACCTCGCGTGAGATTGGAGTGCCATCTGGAGTCCCACAGGGTTCTCATCTCGGTCCAGTTCTATTTTTACTGTTTGTGAACGATGTTGTGTCCGCGTTTGAACACTGCGAGTGTCTTCTCTATGCCGACGATTTAAAGTTCTTTCGTGTTGTTGATAAGGTGGAGGACTGTCAGATGATACAGTCTGACCTTGACAACTTCAGCGCATGGTGTAGCGATAATTTTTTAAGACTAAATTCCACAAAATGTAAATTCCTAAGTTTTCACCGTCGGAAAGTTCCTATTCGTTCTAGTTATATTTTGAATGGTCATTTCTTGGATGAAGTTGTTACTTTTAATGACCTGGGTGTTACATGTGACCAGGAATTGAATTTTAACACTCATCTTGATAAAATTATTTTGAAGGGCTTTAGAATGCTAGGTTTTATTAGGAGAAACTGCGATAATATTAATGATACTAAAGCCATAAAAAGTTTATATTATTGTTTAGTTCGTAGTATTTTAGAATATAACTGTGTGGTGTGGTCACCCTATTATAACTCCCACATTAAACGGCTTGAAAATGTACAGAATAAGTTTTGCAAATTTATTTTGTACAAGCATAGATTTCCGTATAGAGATATTCCATATAACGTAAGATCCCAGTTGGTGGGCTTGGATTCCTTGGAAAAAAGAAGACAAAATGCAATGTTATTTTTTCTATTTAAATTAATTAACGGGCACATTGACAGCAGTATGCTTTTATCTAATATCTTTTTCAAAATACCAGCAAGATCTACCCGCCACAGAAAATTATTTTATGAGAGACCACACTGCACAAATTATGGTTTTAGACGAATATCTGATCGACTTGTGAAGGTCTATAATGATGATATTAATGACTGTGATTTGTTTGGCTGTTCATTCTTGAGCTTTAAAAAGAAGATCTTATCTCGATAGTTATTGTTCTTTTAAAATTGTATGTACATTTTCAGCAAAGTGGATATTTTTATAGTAATTATGTTGTGTACCATTTGGAATATTTTGTAATTCTGTAGTGTACTTGCCAAATAAATAAATAAATAAATAAATATTCATATTAAATATAACAGTACCATTTAATACTTAAAATAAATTTTATGTGGACATGCATTTTACTGAAACAGTAGTATTTCATTTTACTGAAACAGTAGTATAAAAGCTTTACTATGTACGGTTAAATCAGTCTATAAATATGGCTAAAAATACCATGACTTGAAACTTTCAAAGATAATTATGAAATAAAAAAAATTTAAAATGAAATTACTCTAGTTGCCATCTGGGTCATCGGGGTCTTCTTCATTATGAGGCAATTCTGCATTAGAACACTATCTACTGCAGTGATGACATCATTCCCGGCACACCATTCCCGCGCACCGGCCCCAGCATCCGCACGCATCTCCAAATCCAGATTTGCACGCACTCCTAATTAGGTTCAGTAGATTCGGCGGAGCAGCGAGCAGGTCGGAGCAGTGTGGCACAAACCACGCTGCGTAGTCCAGTTTTCTCCAGTCATACTTCGTTGCGTTGTCAACCAAGTCATCAGAGCAACAGGCAACAGCGAAGAACTACGGGGAAATGGTCAGAATAAAACAAACTGGACCTGCCTTCTGAAGCTTGCACTGGAATAGAGAGGGATAAGGGTGCTACAGGACCCCGGGGATGCAGATACCTTGACCAGCGTAATAGCCCGACCTTTGCTATAGCTGCAACAGACACGCATATTCTTGCCAGCTTGTCCAGCGCAGAAAACCTACCCAGAAATTGTGATTTTTCGATAAAGGGACCTGTGGAAGAGGCACAGAACATAGAATTGATACAGGAGCACCTTGACAATGTGAAGTCAGTAATTCTCTTTGCTCACGCCTTTTCCGGCTGTGATACAATGACAGCAGTTTTTGAAAAAGGAAAGGCATCAACATTGAAAATTCTCCAGGGCAACGAAGCTGGAGTTTTTAATAAACCCGGAGCAGATTTGGAGAGGATCGTCTCCTGCGGTAAGAAATTGCTTCTTGCTTCATACAGAGGAGCGAAATATGCAACTCTAAATGACCTTCGCTACACCCTCTACAACAAGTGTAGCAGCCACGCAAAAGCTAGATGCTGACTTGCAGCTGAAAACTTTGCCCCCTGCAGCTGCTCGACAACATTCATTGCGCGTACATCTGCAGGTAATTTGAAGAAAAATATAAGGGTAAAGCATTATGCATTAATAAAATATTAATTAGTTTGATATCTTTTAAGTTCAAGCTTGGGACAGGAACGAAGTACGGCTGGAGAAAACTGGACAACCCAGCGCGGCTTGTGCGCTTGCCCTGTCGAGTCTCTTGAGCATAATTAAGTGTGCGTGGAAGTCCAGATGTAGAAATTTATGTGGATGCCGGTCCGAGGAGATTGAACACAGTAGTGGAGAGTGTTCATGCAGAATTGCTTCATAATGAAGAAGACCCCGACGACCCAGATGGCGTGTAGAGTAATTTAATTTTGGATTTTTATTTCATAATAATTTGTGAAAATGTCAAGTCATAGTATTTCTAGCCATACTGATCTAACTGGAAAGGAAATTGTATGTCCACATATCATTCAAATATTAAGTGGTACTGCTATATTTAATATGAATATTTATACTGATTAAATATTTTCAAGGGCTGATGTGCCCTTATTTCTCTTTAAACAACTCAATTATCCCATTTTCATTTCGTTTAAAACCGCACGCGCACTTTCGCGCAAAGGCCAGTGCACGTGCCTTCACACGCACACGGACACAAGATGCGCGTCAGCGTGAAAACTGATCAGAAAAGCCCATTTTGCTCAGTGTTTTAGCCATTTCCGGAGAATTTTTCCCGATTGGGAAAATTATCATTTCCGGGTTGAAAAATTACTTCTTCTTAAAAAAAAAAACGTTTGAACCATGATCAGATGACCCCTTGGAGCCGTGAACGCCAATTTCACTTTCTAATAGTTTACATTAAAATTGTAATATCTCCACTGGCTCTTGTAAATTTTCCAATGCGGGGATTTTTGGGGAATTGGTTTCCGATGATAAGGTACTGTCTTAAGAACCCAAATCAGTCGTCAGATGTTATGAATTATTTTTTCTGCGATACCACATTCCTCGGCAACCTAACGTTTCTAGTTTATGCCGGAGGTAAAATAGTGTGGGGGCGAAACGGCAATCGCACCATGGAGCCTGCACTATAAGTGAGTATGAGATTGATGAGTAAGCTGAGATATATATCTCAGGATATGCTGCTCACAAAATTTCAAAAAAATCACTTGTGATATATGCATTTCTTTAGTGGCTGAAAGTAAAGGACGTTTCATCCAAAATGAGCATTTTGTACTATCTACAACTTGGTGGCTTAAGTAGCCCAACGGACATTAATAAAAGGGTGCTCTTTCATATGAGTGCTATTTTAGAAAAAATAATTAGTGACGTTTACACTGAATATGACTTTCTTAAGATAGTTAACCAGAAAGCTATTTTAACTGATTTAACTTTTAAAAGTATAGAACAGGAAGAAATCTTCAGCGATTTTTTGTCAGTATGTGTTTGTGTTAGGGAGTATAAAACGCTTCTTATAATGGCTTGTGCAATATTTCCAAATGTTTTGCTTAATAATTACGGTAAGAAAAAAAATAACCAATTCGCTGATGAAAAATCTTTATCTAAAAACAAAAAAAGAAAATTAGACACTTTCATAAAATAAGATGTAGGTATGTATTAATTTTTAGTTTTCATAATCTTATACTTCGGTAGGTACTTAGGTATCATTTATAGTTTTAAAGAAACACACATCGAAAGCGCGTTTTTAAAACCTTGTTTTCACTCTACATAAGCTTTCCACCCAGAATATTGTTTGATAATAATAATTAAACTACGTATTTGTTACTTAGTGATTTACAAATTGTTCAATATAAATGGCCGCAACACCTCGAAAAACACAATAAATGTTCTCAAAAACAGAACAAATACCGCTGATCGCTTTCGCCGGTTGCCGCCGCGCCGAAGTATATCTTCATCTCCACGTTAAAGCGATTTAGGCATCCACTTTAAGTAGGCTATATTAAAATTATAATATATTCACATCTGGGAGAAAAAATAAAAAGTGCCATTGTTTAAATTCACCACATTTGGGGGGAACTTGACCGCATATGAGTTTTGCCTGTTAAACGTATTTTCTGTGCAATATTAACTCGAAGAAACCGAAAAGTTATGGTTAATTTGCTTATTGCAAATTAAAGCTCGTCATGTCAATATCGAATAAGAGTTGCCCTCTACGACGCATATGGGGTTACCTAATATATTTTTTATATTACAAGCGAAATAGCACCTAAATATGTCTTCAACATTTTGCCAGGAAAATCTGTCGTTTTTCGACCGTTTGGCAAACCTAACTGATGCTTCATCATCATCGATTGGCAATAATTTGCCCAACACATACCTAATTGTTTCTTTAGTCTGATATTCTACAACTACCCACGAATTATTTTGTATTTTTTGAACACCATTATCGGACTAATATTGAATATTATATCTTCGAAAATAGATTGATTCTATTGTCTATTTCTTCATCGCAGCTAGGTTCGTCACTTTCATGGCAGAATTTCCAGGTCAATTTCACCCTAAAAAAGCAAAAAAAATGTACGAAGTGACTAAAAACAAATTTTTAGCAAAATTTTGTCACGAAAATATGGAATCATCAGATGTGGAAAGTCATGCAATTCGGCATATTCTATTGGAGTGCATGGACCTTGTCCAAATCTGCGATTAAGGTTTTCTTTCTCCACTCTTTGTTGTAAAACTTTCGGCTCTGTAGCAAGTTGAAGCATTCTCTCTGCTCTTGCAACGCCAGTTAGCAGATACTTGCTCTCTACTCCAGTTCCTTGCATATTAATTGGATCGTGGAATCTGTTTATTAATGCACACGCTATTAAAATTAAATCTCGTAGATGTTCCACATGTGATTATGATATAACTTTATCAAAATATCTAAACATATATTTTAAGTAGCGATCCCTTGACTCAACGATCCAGCGCATGCACGTAATTAGTCGAGATCGATTTGCTTCATCAGTTGTAAATTATCTTTATCCGTGTCGTAAAATCGGGGGCATTTCATGGTTTAAATTAAGGTCTTCCAAAAATTGTAAAGCATCTTTGTATCCTCTGTCAACAATAAATATGTCTCCGTTTTCCATCCAGTTAGCTAAATTCTCCCGATCCCTTGTCATGTCATGTCTCAAAATTGATGCGTCACTGTTGCGTGTGTCGGAAAAGTACGGTCCAGGTACGTCTGTAATATATCCATAACATCCTACTACGAAACTTGCTTTAACCAGTGTACTTTTTGCGCATTGAATATGTTCGAAAGTTAGATGATGTTTCAATCTCCAGGTAAGTACAATATTGATATAATATCGCTTTCTCGCTTTTGGATTGGGGTTATACAGGGTATTAACGAAGTTTAACATGTGATTAATGATAAAATTGTCTCTGGTAATATGATTAACTGTTATGTTTTCAGGAAAAAATTTTGCCTTAAGCTTGTTCTGACCGTAGTAATCGCCAGACTGACCACATGTCTAGTTTTGTAAAACAGGAACACTATCAAAGCTTCGTCACTGATTCCTAATCTTATCTATGCCAAAAAGGTGCTTAACTGCTTCTTGGTCACAGTTCCTAGAGGACCATAGACCTAAAATAAATGTTTTCCTGGCGATACCATGTTTTTCTGATAATTTTATTTAAATCTCGGTTCTACCTACGGCTGTACACACTGCCTGAAAAAATTAATACCTGTATAAAAGCTTGGATAAGTAACTCTCATATGTTGAGTTAAAAGTGTCAGAGTAAAGAGTCGTAGATCGAAATAAAAAATAAAGGTTAAAATAGTCAAAATAAATACCTGTGAAGGTCGCAATGCTCATAAAGGATTCCAAACTGATTTTTGCCTAGGGAACTTAAAATGTTCATCTCTTCATCGTTCATATTCTTCTCAGTAGAAAACTTCTTTTTGTAAGCTCCGACAGCAATTACTCGTAATATTTGCAGCCACACGGTCAACTCATTTCCCTGGATTATAACTTTTTGAGGAAGAGAAATAAAATCACTTAGCAAAACGTCCAAGCTAAATTCATTTTCTATAATGTGCCGTGTACAGCAGCACGTATTTGTAGAAATAAGTAGATTTTTTCGATAAAAAAAATCAATTTTTGTGCATACTGGAATTTTAATCAAACCTCTATCATTTCTATTACAACAAAAACAGCCTCGACGCTTTACAATAACTTCAAATTGAATTCCTGCAGGATTATCATCAAGTTCCATAATTTGGTTAATATGATTGCTACAGTTTATGCACAACAACCTATTTTCTTGTACGAAAATATCTTGCAATCCATACCTTTGCCGATATTCCTGGGCTAAAAACACCCTCCTGCCATATCTGGGATTATTAACATAAATAACTACTGGCACCCGAGCAAATCTGTTTTCACAAACAAAGCAATTATTAATTTTGAAAACTAAGGAAAATAAAGATGCAAGTAACAAAATATCTGTTGTTTACGAAATCCGCACCAGCGTAATAGTTTTACATGGAGGTACTGTAACGAATGCCAATTTACCCTATTCCATTTACTTACTTTAATTTCGGCCATTTCTTCACCTCCTGTTCGTTATCTATAACCGGGTTCGCAGTACCAGTGTGTTGATATCCTAATTTCTACGTAAAATACTTTCCTTATGCACCTGGGCGGTCACCCATATTTTCCAAGAACTTGCATCCCACTTTATTCCTCTTATCAGTACGTATTTCTGCACTCAGTTATATGTATTATATTTTATTATATTAAAAATGTATGTAGGCCACCTCAAGTTTGTTGTTCAATTATTACACCAACAATTTTTATCCATTAATTAATTAGAATGAATGTACGCACACATCAGTTTCGTTTTAAATAAATAAACCAACAATTGTAATCTAATAATGATTAAAAATGAATTGTACCCCGCATCAGTTTCGTTTTAAATCAATAAACCAAGAATTGTAATCTACTAGTTAATTATGCGGAAAATACACACATTTGAAAGGGAGCATTATCTTAAATTTAAAAACGGTTATAGTTATTCTCTTAATATCTTTTTGAATTGACCTCGTATCTACAGGCCAACTAATCAATATTTGTACTGCAAAGTAAATATACCATTTTAGTTAGGCTCGCTATTATTATTTAGGCATTAAGATTTTCTTTCAGTGTACTAGCCTTCCTAGAATTTCCAATCTTTTACTGGTAGCATGTACGTTAAATAGAGCCAGTCAAGCAATTTTTAATTACCACTAAAATAAATAAGTCGATTAACAAGATTGCCTGCAGTGATTAAATTGCATACCTACAATTACTGATAGTTTCTACGTTCGTGGCTTATGGCCTAGATAAATTATACAATGGTTAATTAAATAAAATGCAGATGGATTAAAGCTTTAGTGAATTTTTAATGAGTTATTCTTAATATTCAGAAAATAATCGACCACAAGGTCTCATGCAAAAATTAACACAGGGTTCCTTTAGCATGGTGTAATTTTTCATATAGGCACTGAATTATCTTGTACAGGGTGTCCCATTTTCGATGATGCTACGGGGTATCTCACTTACGAGTAAAGATAGAGAGTTGCGGTTTTCGCAACACTGTGCCACTTTTTTGCGAAAAGAACGATGGTGTAAACAAAATTTCGATAGCCCTCTTCGTATTTGAGATACAGCACGAAATTGAAAATAATGCAATTTGGGACCCCCCTCGTATCTCTGTTATCTTTTAATATATCGCAAAGCCAAATACTGATTCTTATACACTTTTTACGTAGAATCCAGTGGCGTACTCAGATTTTTGCTGTGAACTGTCAATTTTCAGTTATAAATCAAACTTGTATTTTTTTAAATGGAACACCCTGTATCTTTTTCTTTAGTTTGATTGGAAATTTTATAAGCTTTACAAAAATATATAATGCATGATATGTATTTTAAACAATAACCCTGTCCCTTACATTCATAATTTCACAAAATGTATCTCTGTACGACACTCTTAATGGGTATGGCAGAGATTATTAGAACAATGGAATGGTAATTTTTCATTGGCAAGACCTGTCAATTACAAAATTTATATTTTCTGTGTAACATTGCATTTTTTACGATGGCTGAAAATGAAAATTGGCAATATTTTGAAAAATATGATATGTTAGTCTGCTTTATACTGAGCAATGAAAACTCCCGTGAAGCTTCTCAGCTATATCTCAATACGTTTGTTTGAATATTTATTTACCTTTTGACTTAATTGGGTTTATCTTTTATTTAAGTATAGTTTTAATTTATAGATATCTCGAAAGAGGCAACCCGGTCTTTTAATGTTTTCCGGAATAATGAAAACATTGGTAGAACAAGGAACGTTGCATCCGTCCCTACCGTGATTTTCCTTATTATATATAGGTTTTTGGGAGGGGCCGGTTAAACGTTCCATGTTCTACCATTTTTTTCTGTATTTCGGAAAACATTAAAAGACCAAGATGATAGCTGAGAAGCTTCACGGTAGTGTTCATTGCTCAATATAAAGCAGACATGTCATATTTTTCAAAATATTGATAATTTTCATTTCCAGCCATCGAAAAAAATACAATATTACTTAGAACATATAAAGTTTGTCACTGACAAGTCTTGCCAATAAAAAATTAACATTCCATTGTTCTAATAATCTCTGCCTACTAATACGTATACCGTTGTTTAAAAGATAATGCTTATACTATACTCATCAAGAGTGTCATATAGAGATAGATTTTGTGAAATTATGAATTTAGGGCTTATTATTTGAAATACATATCATGTATTATATATTTTTGTAAAGCTTATAAAATTTCCAGTCAAACGAAAGGAGCATATAGCATGTTTCATTAAAAAAAAACTGTAGTTTGATTTATTGCTAAAAATTGACAGCTCAAAGCAAAAATCTGGCTACGCAACTGGATTCTACGTAAAAAAGTGTTTAAGATCAAATTTTTAGCTTTGCGATATGTAAAAGGATAACAGAAATACGAGGGGGGTCCCAAAATGCATTTTTTTTCAATTTGGCCCTGTATCTCAGAAACGAAGCGGGCTATGACAATTTTGTTTATACTATAGTTCTTTTCATAAAAAAGTAGCACAGTACTGCGAAAACCGCAACTCTCTATCTTTACTCGTAACTGAGATACCCAGTAATATCATCGAAAATTGGACACCCTGTACATATGGCACCAAATGAAATAGTCACCCTTATCCTAGTACTCCAAGCATTAATATTATCTTAAAATTATACTTACTGTCTATAATTTTATCGCTAGTCCCGGAACCTACTGAAATATCCTTAATTGCGTCTGGAGACCATCTGTTCTTTTGTTGCCTGCCGAATTTCACCCTTGCGTTGCTTGCGTAAATTTTCACAGTGTTTTCTGGATTTTTGTCGTAATTACTTAGTTAATTTTAATAGCATCTAAACTTTGAGGCAGTACTTCTGAGATGGTCGCAACTAAGACCATATTACCGACTAGAATATTATTAATTTTAACTTTTTAACTTTTAAATAATTTTCGGGCATAGTGACCCGCTACAACTGCTTTTTCTTATAAAATTTCTTCATAAGGACCTACAGCGACTTGAGGTGAGAATAAGACTGATTTTTTTCGATAAGGTCATGCTTTTATAGTCGGATTTTTACGCGTTTTATTCCCCCAGAAATCCAGAATCTCCATATACCTGAATCGAGAAACACGTGATGTTACACACCTTTGCCCTGATTTCGGTGAAAACATGATTCGGGTATTTTTAGGTATTTTTCCATACCTAGCTTTGGCTTTTAATGCATACGCGTGTGTTCAAGAAATCCTTAATATTTGTAAGTAGAAGTCCATTCTTGAAGTGGAGTTGCTATTATCGCGGGTTAGAAGAAGGGGGAAGACTTTTCTCCACAAATGAAAATGCCAATCTTTAGTTCAAGTGTTATGCATTTCGATGAGTTCACTCATCATCATCAGACTCTAAAATATATTTTTGAATAAGAGAAAAACTTTAAGATAACAAAAGTATGTTAGAATTACAATAAAAGTCAAAATTATATAGAAAATTTTAAAAAACTCACCACACACTACTTAGCGACAATGTTGTATGTTTACATAGCAAACAATCACAAAGGAAATAAATAAATTAACAAATTGGTACACGTCGCGACATCCAGTAAACATAGTTAAAACTAAGGTTTTTAAACATTCAATTAAAAAGAACGCGGAACATGCTCGAATTATCAATGATCGTAGACAGAGTACTATAGTAGTAATGCCCCGTATTTGGTGGAAATGAAAATACTCTGGGGCGGATTAGTTAAGAAAAGGGTAAGTTTAGAAAGAAAAAAAAGGGGTGGGGGGGAGAAGGTTGAGAAATTAGTATTTGTCAAGGATGGTATTAATTATTTATTTATTGGAATTCGGAAGGCTGTGTGGACTTAAGGAGTTAAAAAATAGATTACTATCAAACTTGGTCTGTTCTTTCATTAACACAAACATAATCTGGTGATTTTATGGCCTTGTTGATTTCAAGGATTTCTAGAAGGTACAACTCTAAGCCTTTCTGGCAAACATGAAGAACTTCCGCGTCTGCCTCCGGTACGAATCTATGTCTGGCCTCGATAATATGGTTAGCGAATGGAGAAGAAGTATTAGTAATAAACATATTTAAGTTATTTTCAATTAGTTTAGTATGTTCTTTTACCCTTGTTTCAATTCTCCTTCCGCTTTGTCCAATGTAGCACACTTTACAGTCAGGATGAGAACATTTGAGTCTGTAAACACCTGATCTGTGGGTGGCTGGAATATTATCTTTGGTATTAACCAGGTGTTTAGATAAGTTGTTTGAAGTACGATAGCACACACACACAATTGTTTATCCGAATCCCTCAAAAAACTCTCAGTAACTTAAAATGGAAAATTTATCAAAATATGTAATACTTCTGTATACTGTTACTTTATTATCTTTACATAAAAGTTTTTTGTTTAACGATTTATTGAGGTGTTTAAAATAAATTTTATTAATGACATTAACAGGATATCCGTTGTTTTTAGAAATTTGAAATATAGTTTTTAATTCTTTTTGAAAGTGATTGGGGGCAAGAGGAATATTAAAAAGTCTGTGAAAAAGTGAATTAAATGCTGAGAATTTTTGGTTAAAAGGATGGTTAGAAGAAAAAGGGATAACATTGTCAGTTGCATAAGGCTTTCTATAGATTTCAAACTCCAAGGAATTTGTTCAAGATTTCTTAATCAGTAGATCTAAAAAGGGTAGTCGGCCTTCATTTTCTTTTTCATATGCAAATTTAATGCACCCATGAATGGAATTAAGGTGTTTTAAAAAATCCTGTGGATCGTTTTCGGAACCAGCAAAAATAGTGAAAACATCGTCCACGTACCTAAACCAACATCTAACAAAACTTTTATATAAGTTGCTTTCTGAAATGTTCTTTTCAATATAAGACATGAAAACTTCTGCAAGAAAAGGTGACAGATTAGAACCCATGGCTAGACCTGACTTCTGAGCATAGAACTTTTCATTAATTTGGAAAAAGTTTTGTTTTAATACAATATCTGTAAGGGAACAAATTTCTAAAATAATATGGGTAGGTAGATTTGAACTAAAGAACAACAAATGTCGTATATGGGATAAACATTCATCAGAGGGGATGCTTGGAAATAGATTGGAAACGTTAAAGGATACAAGGAAGGAGTTTGGAGGAATAATAATATTAGACAAGTTCTGCGTCAGTTGAAAAGAGTTTTTAATAGAAAAAGGATTAGAAAAGCAGGTTAATTGGGGTAAAATCGATGTTAGCCAGGAAGAAAGTTTTGATGCGGGCGAATCTCTATAAGAAACTACAGGTCTAATAGGACAGTTTTCCTTATGATTCTTAGGTAGGCAATAAAGTAGAGGAGTTACGGGATTCATGGGAATAAGTTTATAAGGTTGCATAGAAAAATGTTCAAAAGTTATTAATACTATAGTACTCTGTTTACGATCATTGATAATTCGAGCATGTTACACCTTCACCGTTATATATTCCTTCTTTTTAATTCAATGTTTAAAAACCTTAGTTTTAATTGTGTTTACTGGATGTCGCTACGTGTATCAATTTGTTAATTTATTTACTTCCTTTGTCATTGTTTGCTATGTAAACATACAACATTGTAGCTAAGTAGTGTGTGGTGAGTTTTTTAAAATTTTCTGTATACTTTTGACTTTTATTGTAATTTTGACTTACTTTTCTTATCTTAATGTATTTCTCTTATACAAAAATATATTTTAGAGTCTGATGATGATGAGTGAACTCATCGAAATGCATAACTCTGGAACTAAAGATTGACGTTTTCCTTTGTGGAGAAAAGTCTTCCCCCTCCTTCTAACCCGCTAAAATCATTAATAGGTAATACTGACCAATGTGGTTCTTTTTAGAGCAAGGTTTTTCAGGGGAATCTGCATGAAATACTTAACTAAGTGGGGAAGTCCGCGCTTAAAACCCAGTCTAGTGAACTTTGAATTTCCTGCCGATTACTGGGCTTATAGTCCAAGGGTGTGACTTTTCTAATATTTACTTTTTGAACGATTAAAATTAAATTAAAAGTTTTACATTTCTTCAATTAAATCGGGTACCCTGGCCTGACCACGTAAAGCCATTGTCCATACATTACAGCACACATTCTCACTCACGTGTGTGTTGAAACACACTGGCATTTGTCATGCGCACGCTGATTCCTCAATTACATTGCTCAGGAAAAACTGCTGCTAGCCTAACTATTCGCGTCGTTCACCTTACTTACTGGCCAACGTCCTCATCATTGCTGACCTTTGTCCCTCGCGCTTGATTCTCCTGCGTTAAGTTGAGGTTGGTCGGTATCGTTGCCGACTTTGTTGCATATTAAAAGTGTTGTTAAAACCTTAACTGTTCCACGATGACCTTGATTGAGACTCCCATTATTTGTGTTTTCCCTCTCATGATGAACATGTTTATATTAGAAAAAGAATTTCCACGTTTTATTAATTCTTCTTCTTTCATCCCGACAATGGCGTGCTTCAGTTGTCGTAATTTCCCGCCTTCATTATTGTTCTCATCTTCGAATCTGAAAGCCCATTTGTAAAACCGTTTATGACAATTTGTTCATTAACCGCACGAAGAGCTTCCAACGAGTTTTTACTTTGTCTCGCTTGTGTAATCGTAAGCTCTATCATGAGTTGCTTTATATTTTTCGTAAAATCTTCTACCATCCTGACGCGCATAATTGAGCTGGCTGGATAATGCCGCGATTGATTTTGTGGCGATTAAATGGTTTCTCATATCCAAAAATTACTCTGCAACCGTACCATACGTTGACTTAAACCTTAATTTAGTATTTTGGTTAAATTTTGATTCCAGCACATATTTAATTAGCAAAATTTTCCCGTTGCTGTCTAAGAAACTCTCGTATAATTCGATAGAATCAATCAACTGTTTAGTGGATTCATCTGACCCATCAGCAGCGGCCAACAAGGATACTGCTGTCTTCAAATCAAATTGTCCGCCATACTAACTACTTTATTACTTATACTTTATCCTTATATTACCTATACTTTCTAACTTAAATGTTATTTTTCCTCTTACACGCCCTAGAAATCTCTCAATATCTTCGTGATATTGGGCTGCACTCTTAAGGATGCGCTCTGTATTTTTTAACTTATCAAACTTTCTCTCTAACAATTCTAACTACTCTGGCAACTTTTCATTCCTATCTAAATTTTCTCTACGATCTCTAGACACCTGACGATTTCATTTTTTTTTGTAATATTATAAATATTACAACAGTCGCTTACATATATATTTTTCTTCGATTGTTTTTCTTCTATAGTCTTCTTAAACGAGTTCTTGGCTCCTCGTGATCTCTTGTCGAACCGTTTTCTCGATCGTCTTAGAGACGCGCCTGTAGATAAATACTAGCAGTGTTACCATGAACTCTGCTACCGCCACGATGCTCAAAATTTCACGTATTGTCAGTTTTGCTCTTGCCACGCCTTGGGAGATGCCACCACTATTGCCTGCCTTGCTTATAGTCACCTCTTCTTTGCTCTGACTGAATCCCATCTTAATAGAGGCACTATATACTTTCACAATTTTCTAGCATGTACTGGCAGGATCGCCATGTGATGTACTTCACAGCGGTGTCACATTGTGTCGTATCAATGGTATTAGGGTTTGCGTGCCATGCCAGGAACGAAACTACTGTGCCACAAAAAACTGGACTACATTTATTACACTAATATGAGACTAAGTCTATACTCTTATACAGCAATGTATGATTTTAATATCGACTATATACATGGACTGAATGAAGACTTTCTTAAAATCATCGTTCTGGGTGACAAAGACTCTTCGGTCCCCGTTATTTTCCAGCCGTGCTTACGCAGCATAATTGGTTGTGATCCACTTATTGATCAGGGCATGGTAACTATGTCCCAGGTGTGGGTTTATCTGGAAGTATGTCTAAATACAATAATATGAATGGTCGGTATATAGCGTTAAATATGTAGTAAAAGGGCTTGGCCACCAGATACGCAACAATTAAAATGACTAGTGATGACTAGAAGACAAGCGGCATCGGCACCGGGAAAAGAAATTACAGCGACAGAAGAAGAAAAAGTATAATAATATTTATTAGTATAAGGTTGTACGTAGTAAATTAAATATATCGCTTCATACAGTCCACAACGTGTTGCATTTCAAGAAAGCGTGAAGAGAAAATTCGCTACAGTACGTAGCACCATTTTGATCCATCGAGCCGAATATATCAAGAATAAGGCGACAGAAATCGATAAACTCATAGAAGAATTTTTTTAAGTCAGTGTGACAGAATGTCAGGGCCGGCGGTAATAGGTTCAGCAGTCTATGTTGATTTGCATGCTTCATCCCGTCTTGGTGCCACTTTCTATTTGGGCGAGTGAAATATCGGAATTTATTGAATATAAATTGCATAGATTTGATTGAAGAATCGTATTATTTAATCCACATTGGTGGGAAGAACTTTTGCTGGAAAGTGTTGCCAATGCGAATTTATGCTGTACTTGTTAGAATATGTTGATTTGGTTAAATAAACATCGTGCTAGTCTATTTATATTCGTATACAAAGATTTGATAAAAAAATATCGTTATTTTGGGTCAACCCTAACCAACAATTTCGATTTCAGAATAAAATATTTGTAACTTGTGTGTGACTTGTTGTCTTTTAAGTACTATTTAATATTGTGAATTGTACGTTATATTGTCACTGTTTAAATAAAATGGGTAGAAAATCGAATACACAAGTTGCTCATGATGAGGTGAATGAATCTGTTGAACGTCTACTTGTGAAGAGACGACAAGTTTTGAAGCAATTTGAACGATTTAGAGATTTTCTTAATAATGTATTAGGGACCAAAAACGAAGAACAAGTAACGCAGTTACAAATACGTTCTAAAAGAATTGAGCTAATTTTGGAACAGGTAAATGAAGTTGGTGTTGAAATAGAGGTGTTAGATAAATATTCTCTAGTTAATGATAATTTTGAAGATTTGTTTTTATGGCAATATCGGAAGCAAAAAAATATATTGCGGAAATTCAAACAAATAAGCAAATGAAGAATCTTTCTCAGGATAGCGAGCCAGTGGACGTAGGTTTTTATAGTTCTATGTTACAAGGTGGGGCTAGGCTTCCTAATTTAGGGTTACCTCGATTTAGAGGAGAGTACAATAAATGGACACAGTTTAAGGAAACATTTGATGCACTTATATCAAAAAACCCGTGCTTGGATAATATTCAAAAATTTTATTATTTGCTTGATAGTATTGAGGGTGACGCTAGGGGTTTATTAGATTCACTACAAGTAACCAGGGAAAACTACAAGGTAGCTTGGCAATTATTGGAAAATCGTTTTAATAACAAGCCGGTAATCATTCAATCGCACTTAAAGGCATTGTTTGAAGCAGCAGATGAGGAATCCCATCTCGCACTTAGAAATTTGGTAGATAATTTAGAACGTAACTTGCGTGCCTTAAAGGCATTAGGAGAACCGGTACACAACATTGGGATAGATTAGTAATATTCATTTGTTCGCGGAAACTTGACTATGAAACTAAAAACAATGGGAAGAAATTATAATATCAAAATTTCAAGGTAATCCTGAGCTTAAAGATTTTACAGAATTTATTTGAAACAAATGTCGCGTTTTGGAAAATGTGGAGGTTAATGCTAAGCCTAGTAAGCAGACGCCATTTGGAAAACCACCTTTAAAACCGCACAACTTTAATAACAAATATCACGGTCAAGGCAAGGGGTTAGCTTACGGCGCAACAGGTGCAGTAGCCAAAACAGCAGCCTGTGAAATATGTAAGGAACAACATTTTATATATCGTTGTGAAAAACTTTTAAATTTATCTATACCAGACCGAATAGAAAAAATAAGACATTTGCGCCTTTGCTTAAATTGTTTACGGGGAAATAATATTTACACCAAATGTTTGTCAGATTGTTGTAAAAATTGTAATGGTAGGCATAATACAATGCTTTGTAATTATAAGCTTACAAATATCGCAACCCCCGCTACAAATATAGATGTCGAAGAAAATGACTTTCAACAAATGCCTAATAACCCGAAATTAATGTCGAATGAATTTCAAAATGAGCCATCTGTGGTAGCAACTTCTTATAGCGGATTAGGGGTCTCAAATGAGGTGCTTTTATCAACAGCTATTGTTTATATTAAAAATAATCAAGGAGATTACGTGAAATGTCGCTCTCTTTTAGACAGTGCATCTCAAATGAATTTTATAAGAAAGGATTTGGCAAATTATTGCCTCTAAAATTAAATAAAATTGACATTAAGATTTCGGGTCTTGGTGAGAAATTAACTAGTATAAAACAGCATGTTATAACAAATAACAATTCACCAAGTAACAATTTTAACACTAATCTCTCCTTTTTTGTGTTAGATAATATAACAACTGAAACACCTGTTCATTCTTTCAGTATAGACGGGTGAGCAATTCTTCCGAATATAAAATTAGCTGAATCATGTTTTAATAAAACATCGAAAATTTACATTTTAATCGGAGCTGAACTATTTTATGATTTGCTTTGTGCGGGTCAAGTGAAATTAAAAAATAGTAATTTAACAATACAAAAAAGCGTATTTGGGTGGATCGTATCTGGGAAGATTAAAAAAATATGTAGCAAGCCTCAAAAGGGGTGTGTATGCCATTAACCGTAGATCGCGGCACATATCAGGAGTTACAGGCTCAAATTGAAAAGTTCTGGTTAGTAGAGGAGATACCAACAGAAAGGATGTATTCTATTGAAGAGCAAGAATGTGAAGAACTTTTCGTGGAATCGGTAGAAAGGGACGAAACGGGAAGGTTTTGCGTAGCTTTGCCGGTTAAGGACAATATAAAGGAGTTGGGCGATTCTCTAGAATCGGCAAAAGTGAGATTTTTTAATTTAGAACTGAAGTTAGAAAAGAATCTTACTTTAAAGGAAAACTATCATACTTTTATGGCTGAATATGAACAGTTAGGACATATGTCAAGCATAGAACCATGTGAAAGTAAATACGACGAAAATTACGTATACGTGTTACCACGTCGACGAAATTACGTGTTGTGTTTGACGCAAGCGCGAAAACGTCAACCGGCATGTCGTTAAATGATGTTCTAAAGGTTGGACCAAATATTCAAGATGAACTTTTTAACATATTGCTTAGGTTTCGTCAACATTATGTGGTAATTACCGCAGATATTACTAAAATGTATCGGCAGATAAATGTCCAACCAAGGTATCGTGATTTGCAACGGATTGTCTGGCGGACGAATTCAAATTCTAAACCTAATTACTATAGTCCTAATACTGTCACTTACGGGACAGCTTCGGCGAGTTTTCTCAACGAGATGTCTTCGTCAGATTTCTCTCGATATAGAAGACCGCAATCTGCTAATGAGCAAGGCAATTGCTAATAATTTTTATGTTGATGATTATATAGGGGCGTGCCCTGCGTGAGCGAGGCTATAGGTATGGCAGAGCAAATTACGCTCGAGTTAAATAAATATGGACTTCCACTTCGTAAATAGTCGTCGAATGAACCGAAGCGTTATCAAATAATCAAACGGAAAATATCGGATATTTTATAGCGAATGACAATATAAGAAAAACTTTAGGGGTTTTCTGGGAACCGAATGAAGACGTATTGGAATATATCGTAAAGATTGAACCAAGAGCAGACACCCTTAAAATAACAAAACGTTTTATTTTGTCAGTAACTTCGAAAATATTTGATCCGTTAGGTTTAGTTGGTCCGGTAATAATCCGTGCAAAAGTTATTTTGCAAAGGCTTTGGATGTTAAAGCTTGATTGGGACGAATCGGTGCCTTTGGAGATTTTTACTTCTTGGAAACAATTTTATAGTCAACTTAAGTCACTTAATGAAATAAAAATTTCGCGGAAAGCTATATTAAAAAATTCAAAAAATTTCCAAATACACGGTTTTAGTGACGCAAGCGAGCAATCTTACGGAGCTTGTGTCTATTAAAGAACTGCAAGTGAAAATGGTGAAATACTGGTAAACATTATACGTGCAAAATGGCACTGAACCACTTAAAAGTTTAACGTTACCGCGATTAGAGTTATTAGGTGCACAGTTCTTAACGTGACTGGTAGATAAAGTTATTTCTGTTCTTGATATCGAAATAAATGACATATTTTTATGGAGCGATTCTACCATTGTATTAGCATGGCTTAAAGAACAACCAAGTAGTTGGAACGTGTTTGTTGGGCATCGCATAGCCGAAATTCAAGAACTAACGAAAAAATTTAATTGGGGCATGTAATTTCAAGTCAAAATAATTTCGCGCGGTGTTGCTCCTAGCGAATTAAAAGACTTAAAGTTGTGGTGGTATGGGCTTGAATGGTTACGATTTGAGTTTGATGAATGGCCGAAAAATTGTGTGTTGTACTTAGAATGTCTACCTGAACGAAAAAAGGGAAGACTTTCTTTTGCCACCACTGAAGTAAAACAGGATTTGTCATGTTTTATGTGATATTCTTCTTTGCATAAATTAGTACGTGTAACGGCCTTGAATATAAGATTTTTTAAAAATTGTAAAAATCGCAATTTGAATGAAAGAACAACAGGAATAATTACTTTAGCTGAATATGAAAATGCATCGCATTCACTCATACGTGCGATGCAAAAACAAGAATTTAAATCTGACATTTTGGAATTAAAGGCATCAAGTAGTATTGCTAGGCGAAGTTCAATTAAATCACTGGATCCATTCTTAGATATAAAAGATGGATTACTACGCGTAGGCGGGCGAATATGCGAATCGAATTTAGAATATAACACTAAATTTCCTATAATTTTGCCTCAGCATCATCCACTAACGAAATTAACTATCCTCAATGTACATCATAAACGGTTACATGCAGGGGTCAAACAATTTTAGCTTCGTTAAGGCAAAATTATTAGCCAATAAATGGAAGAAGTGCTGTTAGAGGTGTCATTTCTAAATGTAATATTTGCTTTAGGGTAAAACCTTGTCTTCTAAAACAAAAAATGGGAAATCTGCCAAGAGATCGTGTAGATCCGCAGCGACCCTTTTCTATAGTAGGTGTAGATTTTGCTGGATCATTTAACATAAAAGATGGTAAATTAAGGTATGGAGCTATTGTTAAGGGATACATGTACTTGTTTATATGTTTTTGTACCAAGGCAATACATATAGAACTTGTAGGAGATCTTAGTGCAAATTCGTTTTTAAATTGCTTAAAAAGATTCGTCTCTCGACGGGGTCTTTACAGCCGAATTTATTCAGATAATGCTACTAATTTTCTTGACAGTGACAATAACCCTAAAGTGGTTATTCGCGACTTGTTGGTTAGTGTAGCACAAAATCGCGATATATCGGACTTTTCGCTTAAAGGTGGTATAGATTGGAAATTCATTCCTGCAAGGTCTCCCCACCAAGGCGGAATATGAGAATCGGCTGGTAAACTAGATAAATGTCATATAACCCGTGTCGTGGGTCATTATAATATCACCTTTGAGGATTTATCGACAATATTTGCCCAAGTGGAGGTGGTGCTTAATTCCCGTCCCCTACAACTTCCACGGACCCAAAATATTTTTCTGCCCTGACTCCTGGGCATTTCCTTATCGGAGACTCGTTAAATGCTCTATCTCAAAAGGATATCACAGAAGTTTCAGTTAACCGTTTAGACCATTACCATGATTAACAGAAGATGTTTCAATTGTTCTGGAATAGATGGTCAACAGAATATGTTACAAGTTTACAACAACGCAACAAATGGAACACTGAAAATGAAAATGTCAAGATTGGGACTCTGGTTCTACTAGTCGAATACAACATTGCACCACTGCATTGGAAGTTGGGGAGAATCGTTGATGTGCATCCCGGTAAAGACCAGATTGTTCGCGTAGTAAGTGTTCGTACTCACAGCGGTACTGTTAAATGCGCGGTACAGAGGGTGTGCGCGTTACCTATTGATGATGCTGGGGAACTATAGATGTCAATAATTGTATTGTTAACTAAAGTTTATAAGTATTGTTTTAAACATTAGTAATTATTCTATTCTAATTAACATATTATTTTTGTTTGGTAATTTGAAAATTAAAATTTCTAAAGGCCGGCGGTTTATGGTCAGTATATAGCGTTAAATATGTAGTAAAAGGGCTTGGCCACCAGATACGCAACAATTAAAATGACAAGTGAGACCCGGAAAAAAAAATTACAGCGACAGAAGAAGAAAAAGTATAATTATATTTATTAGTATAAGGTTGTACGTAGTAAATTAAATATATCACTTCATACAGTCCACAACGTGTTGTATTTCAAGAAAGCATGAAGAGAAAATTCGCTACAGTACGTAGCACCAATAAAATAATTACGTAAGCGATGGCGTACGTCACGTAGCCATCACATCCGTAATATTCTTTAATACAAACAAACACATCACAAAAGGATAAATAGGCACCTAAATTACAATCACCAACGAGAGACCAGATCGATACTGGGTATACTTTTTTCATGATAAAACACCCTGAAGTTAGTGAGAGGGTTTCCCACAACTTAACATTAGGTCGATGTAATGTATCAGAAGAAAAGTTAAAAATTAGTTCGAAGAAAACAGCTATTTAGAAATTACAAATGATTCCATCGCGTCTTTAATATACAGATGAAGCAGCTTCCTTTTGAGTCCAAAGGGGTGAAAGTGCCTGACGAAAAGGGACGTAATCAATGCGCTTGAAAAGGAGTGCATCACAACAGTAATCACAGGAAATGCAGCAGGTGCTTTGGCGTCACCCATAGTAGTTTTCTCCTGTGAAAGAATTCCAACCAGCATCTCAGCATCTGCACCGACGTCCTGGACAATAGGCAAAAGTGAAAGCGATTTGATGACCGGCGACCCTTTTTATATACATTTCAAATACTTATCATTTGTGGCTACGGGAAATATTATCATGTGGCCTATTATGCTTTTCGTGGATGACACATATATTACCACTAAGCGATTTTTGCATTACCATTGGAATAATACTTGTGGCCCTTTATTTCAACTAGACTCATGTTCTACAACCGATAAACATTGCTGTTTTCCACCTTCTTAAAATCTGCTGGAAAGGTGTTATAATGAAGGGAAAAATAAAACGTAACGCGAAGAGACTCAGAAAAGAACAAAATAAAATTTTCCACCTTTACCGAATGAACCCAAACTATTATTCAAGAAATGTTAGGTAATTGCTTAAGAAATTGTGGTCTTTGCTCTCTAAACAGTGATGTCATACTCAGAAATAATAACAAACAACGTAAAAGTTGAAACAAGCAATAATTACGTGGATACAAAATATCAAGTAATTGAAAAAAATCTTTGCTCTGGAACTCGACCAAACGATAGGGAAAGCAAATTGTTACACTTTTAGTCACCTACCGATATATGAAATGGTCCTATAGAAGATATTTCTTTGTTTGAGCTAGTATTGGAAGCCCCAGAAGACACAAGTGTTACAAATGAAGGGCTTTCAAACATCTTAAACCGTTCAGAACTTGCCACAGATAGTAATAATAGTTGTATCTTGGAAGCGGGTTTATCAATTTCTGGATGCGAACGACGAAATCAAGGAATCCGTTAACCAATCACCACCCAAAGAAAATAATGAGATAGATCAAAAAAATACATATTCTCTGATATAATAAAGCCTAGTCAGTACGGAAATTAACAGAATCAACAAAACTCGTGGTGAAGGTAATCTAGAGCCAACAACGATATTAGAAAATGTAAATCAACTACACTTGGGGAATGAAAACGAAAATGACAGCTCATTTTTTATGAAAGACGCTGCAACTCTGGTATAAGTCAATCTTGAAAAAATTTGCCGAGAAATAATCAAATTATCAAGTAGCTAAAGTACAACTCTTGAAGAAATTCTGAACAAAACGTCAACTCAAAATAACGTTCCTGATGTGGTACCTACGAACGCTATTCAAACATTATTACATTGGCGTGAGAGTACCCAAAACGAAAATAAAGAAAAAGGTGAAAATAAGACTACCACCTGTAGTGCCTTCGGATCAGTAGCAAGAGTACCACAGATGAGTAGCAGAAAAGAAGCGAGCTTTAGAGAACGCCAAGCTCGAACGGAAAAAAGGAAATTAAGAAACCATAACAAAAAAAGCAGATGCTAAAAACACGGAAACTAAAAAATCTTTATCTTGGAATATAGATATTCGCAAAGTTGTCGATAGTAAGCAGCACACAGTAGTTAATTATTAAGGACAAATTTGAAAAAACTGCTATGTAATAGTATCTTATGAAAATTACCACTATTCCGGACAGGTGCTAGAAAGTGAGTAGGGAAAAAGTTTTTGTAACCGTGATGGAGAAAAGTGACCTGAACAGCTGGAAATCGCCACGTCAAGCAGATACCTTATTAGTATGAGAACAGCGACATGGTAAGAAAATTTCTTCGTTAAATAAGATCAACGTTTTTGCAATAACAGAAACGGAAGAATTTGTACATTTCACAAACTAGTAAAGTGTATGTTAACGTTTATTTTTAAATGTTACTTCCTGCTTATTATTACTTAATATAAGTATCACATATATTTTTTAAGTGTTTAAGTCTATTTTCATTGTTCAATATTTACTACATTAAAACAACTTAACCATGTACCCTGTTTACCTTAATTCTATATTCCTAACAGCTGTCAGCTACAGGAAGTGCACTTGTCAGCGATCGGCAATATTATAATTTTCGCATGTCAGCTACTGGTACGTTTGCAAAAATATTTTAATCTGCATTTTAACTAAAATTAAAAGATTTGCTTTTTAATAAAACACTTATACTGCAATAATTATAAATACAAATCAGAGCCTAAGTTTCATATACTGTTCCTATAATTCAGCTATTACAGTTACCAGTCTATTATAGTACTAGGCATTGGTGCATTTACCTTAGAGTGATCAATTTAAAAACACAAGTTGATATTTATTGACAGCTTTCTAATGCTCATTTATTTATTCTAATAGAAAAGTCCTGGATGCTCGTGAAACACCTTACAGCTTTTGTATTTAAAGTTATCTGTTCAAACAAGTGATATAGGAAGAGATGCAAAATATAGTGAGACACCCTGTATCTTCCAAATCTACGTGAAGTCTACGCATGTGCAGGAACGTGGCACCATCCTTAATGTGCAGCTATCGGCAAATGAAATAAACCGGCTAGCACGCGTGATGTATATTTTGACCTATTCGCCGATAAATGTATAAATAAAAAGAAGAAGTCGACTACAGCTAATTATATTTATGTTAACCTTGCTTCGCCCGAAAGGAAAGCTGAAAAATAAAAGTAAGAACAAAATTAATATTTTTATACATATAAAATAAGTTTCCCAAATAAAATTCATGCCCTTGTTTTTTTTCCATATAATGTGCGTAATTTTCATTTGTCATTCCTATAGGGCTACGGTATACTTGTGCACAATTTTCAAGTCAAAACTTAAATCAAGTAATTCTAAAATACGAATTAAAGTTTGAAACCTTAATTACGGAGCCATACATCAATATATTATATATTTTATATAACATATCTCAATACGGTATACAGTGGACACACTGCAGCGTTACATCTAATCAAACAAGAAATCAACTTGAGGGATGTAGGATTAATAGGTCAAAAAGATTATTATATATTTTCTATCAAATATATATTTAAAAAAGTTGCATAATATAATAACGTGTGAAAATAAAATTATGTATTCCTGATTAATTGCAATAATATCTTAGCAATTAAAAATAACAACTATATGGCATTCCTTTACATTTACAAATGACATCAATAAGAAAAAGAGTTTGTTAACTTACTGGAATAAGAAAAGGCTCGGTACCTTCATTCACTTAAATATTTTAAAACTATATGGACGAAATAAAAAGGGAAGAAGATTCATTTAAAATTTATATCATTATACAACGTATATGAAGCTTCTAAACATCAACTTTATATGGCGATCCTGGAATATGGTCATCTCCCCATTTGACGATAATTAAATATTCTCCTCTATCTCTCACCATATAATTGACATCATATAGATTTCTGCCCTTATGTTTAATATATACTTCATCACATGGTCCTTTCGGTCCATGAACTCCCACAAATAATATATTTGGTCCTGGAATAAAAAAAAAATGATTAAAACTAGAAAGAGATATAAATGAAACGTTTTAATTAACTACTTTCATTCTATATATGCACCTGCATCTTGTGCCGCAACAGTAAACTGATTTTGCTTTCCTAAATATGCTTTCTTCAAACCCATTCCCTTAGATGTTACCTTGGAAGCGTCACTCTTGAAATGCGGCAATATTGGACCTTTGTGGTTGGCACCTTTGCCGACTTTGGGAATGGTTTCTACCACTACTGATGATGATTCGTGACCACCGATGTCAGCGACACTAGCATCACCTAAAATTGGGAGATATTGCGTTGTTTTTGTAACTATTTATATTTTTTATATTTTTCCTCACAATTCTCTAACTCCATTACTGTTTTAAATTTCTTATATGTTAGAGCTTCTTCGGCTCTCGTTAGTGACCCTAACGAAGCTGAAAAACCTAAAGAAAACTGGAAAACGGTCGACGTTTCGAGGATCAAATCTGTCCCCGTCGTCAAAAACGAACAAATCTAAAAATGAAAATGGTTAGTAAATGTATATAACAGTAAGAAGCAAACGCATAAATTGCCAAGTTTTGAATAGACTTTGACAAGATGACAATAATAATGTCATATCGTATAATTATTGGATAGTGGTCTATTTAGGCAATCGTAATAATAAGGTGATATTAAGTTTATAGTTTATTAGTTTGTGAGATGTT
>MU186348.1:69625-92180 GCA_016904865.1 Pissodes strobi
TCTTCTTCAGGGCTACAACAATATGGAACATTAGATTTCTAGGTATAAATATAATATAATAATGACTTACAGCTTACAGCTCTATCTCGAATATTTCATTGCGTATAAGAAAATATTTGGCAAGGTTTAAATAAAATAATTAGTAAATTTAGTTATAACATTTTGGGTTTTGGACATTCGCACACTGACACATCTGTATTTTAAGTCAAATCAAAAAGGTTGAAATTTATTTCAGGTATGGTTTAATATGCTTCTTTAAAGTTATAGTTAATTACCTAAATGTAGTTTAATTTGTTAGAATAATAAATATTTTAATTTAAATGATTCATGAATTAGCACTATCATGTATTAACGTATTATTATTTAATGTTAGAATAAATAATACTTAGATCTTCAGAGTCAGTTTTTTTTGTTGATCGAATTAAGTTGAAGTGAAATTTCTACCATTTCTAAAAATAATATTTTATTGTTATTAGTTTCTTTACATAAAATATTTGTATCTTTATAATTAAATTCTTAATAAGAAAACATCTGCTTTAGCACAACATAGTTTAGATTTGAAACATGAATTTAATTATAAAGATACAAATATTTTATGTAAAGAAACTAATAACAATAAAAGATTTTTTTTTTAAATGGTAGAAATTTCACTTCAACCTTATTCGATCAACAAAAAAACTGACTGCCGACCCAGACGTACCCAAAAAGATCGATGCTTCAGGAAAGCCAAAATGGCGAACCGTAATCGATTATCGGAATCTCAACGAACTCACTGTTGACCATAAATATCCCCTACCACATATTTCCGACCTCCTAGATCAATTAGGAAAATGTGAATAATTCACTACACTCGATCTATCTTCAGGCTTCCATCAGATTGAGATCGATCCCAAAGATATCCCGAAAACAGCTTTTTCAGTCGAAAATGGACACTACGAATACGTTCATATGCCATCTGGTCTCAAGAATGCCCCGTTCACATTCCAAAGAGTAATGGACTATATCCTCCTTGGCATTCAGAATGAACGCTGTCTTGTCTACATGGATGACATCATATATTCCCCGACTATCAATGAACATATTTCTAGGTTAACAGAAGTGTTTAAACGCATTCGAAAGGCAAACCTAAAAATTCAGCCTGATAAGTGCGAATTTTTAAGAAAAGAGATAGCTTATCTTGGTCATCATATTACCAAAGAAGGAGTAAAACCAAACCCTTCAAAAATTGATTGCATCAAGAAATTTCCTACACCTGCCACACCCAAAGAAATTAAGTCCTTTCTAGGTTTAGCGGGATATTATCGAGGCTTCATCCCTAATTTTGCGAAACTATCGAAACCCTTAACAAAACTTCTACGGAAGGATGTTCCTTTTCATTTCAATTCGGATTGTAGATCTTCCTTCGACGAACTAAAAATGGCACTCGTCTCGGACCCAATTCTAATATACCCAAATTTTGAGGAAACCTTCCTTTTGACTACTGATGCAAGTGCGTTCGCCATTGGCGCTGTTTTGTCGCTAGGTCCCATAGGAAAGGATCTTCCAATAGCATATGCTTCCAGAACCTTGTGGAATGCAGAAACAAAATACTCAACTATAGAGAGAGAGCTACTCGCAATAGTATGGGCAGTTAAACATTTTCAACCGTATCTCTTTGGCCGGAAATTGGTTTTGATTACAGACCATCGCCCATTGACATGGCTTTTTTCCAACAAGGAACCTGGCAGTCGCCTAGCTCACTGGCGTCTAAAGCTCGAGGAGTACGACTATAAAATCGAGTAAAAACCAGGAAAAATAAATAAAAACGCGGACGCGTTATCCCGTGTCAAAATAAATCATTTTAAGGCATGTTCTGATTTCCAATCAAGAATCTCTATCCTTGCTTCCAATAAGGACGAAGACATACATAACAGCCCATCAACTAGTGATGACTGACCAACTTACGCAAGAATATAACACCTTTGTGAATCTTTACAAAACAAAATCAATTATTGATTATTTTAAATCGAAATTTCCAATTCGCAACTTTTAGATAAATCCCACAAAGACATAGTCACTTTCTTCTGGCAAGACCAACTAGAAGAACTACATTACAAAATCATTGACGATATCCTGGAAGAAACTCCTAATTTCGCTTCCAATGAAATTAATATCTTATCGAGTAAAAGCGCAAAAGGACGCAAATATTATATAATTCCTTTGCCCTATAATAAGGATATAGTAGTTCAGCAACTATTTTATATCTGATTCAAAAGCCAAGACAAATTCGATTTGCAAAAAACCTACTGCATAGAGAAAAACTTGAAATTACCCATTCTGGAAATGTTTTCCTTTATTTTCACTGAGAAATACATTAAACTCAAAATATGTCAAAATATCGTGAAAACTCCCGATTATGATCAAATTCCCCAATCATTTTCCATCATACCGGAAAAAATAATCTATACTGTGGAATTACCGAAATCATAAAACGAATAAGAGAAAAATACAACTGGCCCGGTTTAACCAAGAACGTAGAAAAATGTATAAGAAATTGCGAAATTTGCCAAAAAGTCAAAATTTGTCGCAAAAATCTTAGCACACCCCTTGTAATTGCTTAAACTCCAAAAACACCCTTCGAAAGGATTAATATAGACCTTTTCGAGTATCCTAGTAGTAATTATGCCCTTACCATTAGGGATGACTTAACCAAATTCCCACAGGCCTACCCTATAAGTGATAACAAATCAACTTCAGTTGTAAACGCACTCCTAGCATTTTTTCAGAATTTTGGCACCCCTTTGAGGATCCACTGCGATCATGGGCGAGAATTCGATAACGCTCTACTGAAAGACCTTTGTAAACTTTATGAGGTAAAGCTGACCTTTTCAAGCACTGGCCACTCTCAATCAAATGGTTCACTTAAAAGATTCCATGCTACCCTACCCGAAATGATTCTAGTACATGTAGCTGAACTTCCTAATGAACACCCCTTTAACATCCTCCCATATGCAATAATTTGCTACAACAATACTAAAAATAAAACCCATGATTTAGTCAATATGAGCTTATATTTGGTCATACATCTAGCAGACCTCCTGAAATCCTCTATAATCAAGAACAACTAATTTCAAAATACATTAGAAACCTCAATAATAGAATGCAGCACTATTATAAAATTGCGCGATCAAGAACTCACCTACAAAAAGAAAAAGCTAAAACAAGATTTGACAAATCCGTTTCGCAAAAGCTTCCGGAATATAAAGTTGGCGATAAAGTATATGTCAGAGAAACACAAGACAAAGATAAGACCCATAATAAATTTAATGGTCCATTGCAAATAACAGAAGTTTTTGGAACGTCAGCATTGGTTAAAAATTTAGCAACTAACCAATCTTAAAAAATAAATTTCGACAGGTTAAAGCCCTACTACGACTAGTTCATTCTTTTCTAGACTGTTCGGGCTAATACCAGCCGCCATCTCCCAATTCACCCTCACACCCATTAACAACACCATTGGGATCTTCTAACATGAAGAAAGAAGTATTAGAGTTTCGAATGACAAATGGAGATTACTAGTGTATAAGGACACAACCCTTTAGAGAAGCTATTAAAAATAATGAAAAAATCCTTGCTAGCATGTCAAGCGTACTTGACAACCCCACACCTAGAATGAAAGCATTCAAAGTTGAAATTCAAACACATTTTAGTCTCCTAATACAAATTGCTGATTCCGTTAATCAAAAATTGAGAGACATTTTAGTCGATACAAAAATGTATGCTTTTAGAAGTAAACGCGGTCTAGTATAAATGGTATAGGTAGTATTTTCAATTCGATTACAGGTAACCTAGCCTCTTCGGATGGCGAATACTTTACCGAATGCATTAATAAAATTAATCGCGACGAACGTGAACTCGAAAGTTTATTAAAAAGTCAAATTTCCGTGACTACATCTGTTATTAAAAACTTTAACTCGGCTATCAAAAACTACAAGTTGACGAACAAACTTTCAATCGAGATATTATCGAAATTCAAATATCCGTGAATGATATTTCAGATACCATGGCATTTTATGAAGCGCAAACAAGAACTTTAGATATCTGTGAATATTTAATGGAAAGTTATGTATTTCTAGAAAATTCCATTGATGACATTTTAAACGCGATAATATTTGCCCGGTTAAAAGTCTTGCACAGTTCATCACTACAGTGTAACTGAAACTAACCGAAAGTTGATTCAACGACCAACTGAAAGTAATCAAAAGCTCCAAAAAAGGCTAAAACGTATCGGAACAGATTAAAAACATTAAATTAAGTTAAAACTAACCAAAACGAACCGAACTTTGGCGACTAACCAAAACTACCCAAAAACATTAAATTCGATTATAACGTATCGGCGCCGATTGAAATGACTAAAATTAAAACTATAACTGAAATTAACTGAATATTGATTGAACGACTTCCCACGACAACTATCTAACCCAACCTAACCCAATCTAACCAAAAGCACCAAAGATGGCTAAAACGTATCAAAACAGATTTAAAATATTATAGAAAGTTAAAAATAACCCAAATTAACCGAATTTTGGCGACTAATCAAAATTAACCAGAAACATTATAATTGGTTATGATTACATATCGGAAAGTTGATTGAATGACTAACCAAAACTAATCAAAAGTAACCAAAAGCATCAAAACGTTCATCACTCCAAAAGATCTAGTCGCCTCTCTTCAAGAAATATCGCGATCTTTGTCAAAAAATAATCTTCCACTACCTACATATACTTCAAGTGTCGCTCAGTATCTCGACATTATTGAACTAGAAGCTTATCAGTCCAATGATAATATCTTGTTAATTTAAATATTCCACTAATTGAACCAGAAACCTATACCCTATATAGAATCTTCCCTATCCCTATCTTGGATAATCGAACGATTCTTTACTGTAAATATTACCTCAAAATTTGGAAAGTTGCAAGCCATTGCAAGCTCGTCAAGATTTGCTCCGACCTTCTCCAGTGTCCAATACAGCGATGCTATCTGCGAAGCACAGCTGTTAAGACAACAAATGAACTACCAAGGACCTGTCAAACCTCAATCCTACTAGCCAGTGACTACAATGTGCAGAAGTTGGATCAAAACTATTGGCTCATAACTGTTTCTGATCCCCTTCCAGTCACCGTAAAATGCGAAGGAAAAGAAATTGTTACGCAAATACAAAAAACAAACACACTTTTGAAAATGCAACCAGCAATGCGTTCATCGGAAGTGCCAGGATTCGTTCGAAATACCCTACTGGAAAGTACAAGAACGTAACGTACAGAACCCATCCTGTTAAAATTCCATATGACTGTTGTGAACATCTTCCAGAGCGTCCCCATGTTCCAGAACTCAAGCCACTGAAACTTAGCAAAATCAACACGGACGACCTAAATATAGCGCAGCATAGGTTAAACCAGTATTCAGATGAACTCAACAAAATGATCAGACAGCCGCTTGTAACCAAACATGTCCATTGGTTCACAATTTTTACAATAACAGTGGTTGTTGCCCTAATAACTCTTTACATCTGCTGCAAGTGTCGACGTAAGAAGCACCTTAGACTCAGTCTCACAAACTCCTCCATTCCCCCATCACATTCAAAGCCAGAAACGCGAAGAAGAACTAGCATTCATCCAGAAGAAGCTATAGAAGGAACATCAGATCTAGACGTTTCCAAAAAGTTGATGCAAGGCACCAACTTTTTAATAAAAAGGGGAGCTGTTATGGTCTTCATCAGTCTGCTTGTGTTCTTCCGTTGTTTTATATGTATCTTAAAAGCTTGTGAATAAATTTAAATCCATCCGTTCTGACAAATTTTCACCAAGATAAACAACTAGTAGTTTTACGAACAAGTAGTTTTGTAACATTGGCAAACTTTTTTCGTTTATTGCAAATCCCTCTTGAATATCAATTGGTTTTATCTGATTTGCTCATTCTCTACATTTATACCTGCATAAATTTTCACTCTCTCACTTCGCTGTTATCCTGTTCTTCTCCTCTAACCGTCATTAATCTTCCTTTTACAATTATGGTTCTTTTGGCTCTTATGTTACGTGACGAAATTAAACTATAGCCAATGTCCAGACAGGTTAGGTGAGTTTTAACGCGATATAAGCCACGGATAAGACAAGCTAGGAAATGATACTAGATACAATGCCTACAATTTTAATATCGGATATGGAGATTTCTGACGCAAAATAAGCATCATAGACAATTTAATTTAATACATTAGAAGCAATCAACTCACTGTTTTTATAAAATGGATGGAGAGTTTTGAAATGAAACTTTCCAGCTATCTCCAGGGTAATGAAAATCTTTTTACTTAGAAAATAATATATCCGGACACGTTTTTTTATGAATTTTATTGAGATCTCAGTCAACATACTTTTGTTCATGTTTAAAAATGCATAATTAATTCCTTGGGATTTTTGTGACAGCTTTGATTACACGAATCATTGTTAAATCAACAATAAAATAGTAGAAGGTAAATTAATTAAAATATTTTTAAGAAACAAGTGATATTAACTAACCTGTTTTGACTTCTTTGTTTAATCCATTTCCTTGAGCGTGAACAGCAGCCGGATCAGCAGTATCTTTTCCAACTTTGACACTGAATGGTGATCCAGGTATATGAACACCGTTGAATTTAGCGTGGATTTTGTGAATACCATTTTCACGGGGCATAAATCGCACTGAATATTCTTCCATATCAATAATTTGTACAAAGCAGTCATCTTCATGACCTGAGGAACTGATGATCTATAAAAAACACCCCAAGTTATAAGATTGGTAAAATGCGCTGCATATACGAGAATACAATTTGAAAATTATAGATATCATATTTTGGGTCACCAAGGCTTGAGCATTTGACCCCTTCAACTTCGTGGCATAACTCTCTCAACTTGACGAGTTTTTAAATGTTATTATGATTACTCACACACACACCCCCAGACCCATATATGCTTTACTATTACTGCGGCGTCACCATACTGATCATCGATTGTGTTCTATTCATGGATTAGATGTGACCGAAAAAATATGTCTTTTCATGCAATAGGACTCTGGCGTCCATACACTCCGTAGAACCAAAGATATACGTGAGTTTATATTGTGACATATGACGTCATAGAAATAGTTAATTAGTGTGATGCCGTAATAATAGACCAATGTGTAACAAAGATGTCGTAGTAATAGGGAATATGAATGTAGTGGAATTTGTGTATAATATGTAAAGTTGAGTACTAACTATTTATTTTGTGTATCTAGTAAGGCCGCGACGTTTCTAATATACACATTTTTTTTCTAATTTTGCGTTAAGATAATATATAGTCTATTCAAAAGTCAGCAAACGACCTACTTTTTTTGTCTATAGCCTGAAGGAGTATTTTGATTATTGATTATAGGTAGTAATTAGGCTAAAAAAAAATGATCTCACTGAAAACCAAGGAAGGGAATTTTTAGCAGTGATCCTTTCGAAGCCTTCGGAAAATCTGAAAACAATAATTTTGCTGCCTTTGCTTCTTTACAAAAGCATTTAAAATCGAGGCTCTTAAAAAAAGAACTTTCGTGACGAAGTATTTGACTGAAAATTGAAGGCCATCGACTTCCAAGCCAAGAAACACGAAACGTTTTTTTATTCGCCAAAATGAGTCAAATTTCTTCAGGGGTTGGTCTACCTACTGAACGGGTCCCCGGGTGTTGGGCCAGGAGCGCCATTTGGTGCACTTGGTCTGCCAGGGAATAAGGGTGACTGAGTGTTATAAAGCACACAATATGCTGCCCGAACAGCCGGCCGCGGACCAGCTCGTGACACATAACGTAAACCACTTGGCTCGCAATGATCATCGACGAGGTAGTGGGGTGCCTGGGACAAGTGGATGGGGACCACCATAAAACCCATATCTTAAGGTTTTGTTGGCGTCGAAGGGATGGATGGCTGGGAGTGTATTTAGCCGATAGCTGACTAAACCCGGGGTACCGGGCACACCCCGTTTTATTCTTCCCTTCTGGCCAAGTGGGGGCTCCTTGGCTGGTGATCGTTGGTTCCCCCATACTCGTGGGACACAAGGGCAAAAACAAAAAGAAAATGGGGGATTTAAGGGTTCCCTACCACAAGGAATGCCCCTCTGTGTCAGGGGGAACCAGTGCTAGTCCTGCTAGCAGAGAAGGGACATAAACTTGGGTTCGGCCACGAATGGGCCCTTAACCTGAGAAGGTCCGCTTCAAAAACAGGAGCGGATCTCAGAAGGAGAGGGCGAAGAGCAAGAGACTCCTGGCGGCTGGACTAAAAGCGAGCTCGTCCTCGGCCCAGCCACAACCTGGCACGCCGTATTCGGAGAGTTCCGTAGGAGGCACTTCGGAAACGGCGGGCAAGAAGAGGAAAAGGAAGGTCGGCTCAGGGGCCAATCAAAAGGCACCCGGAAGAGATTAGCAGAAGATGAGTCCTAAAAGAGTGGTACCCGCGGAAGGAATAAGACCGCGAGTGGCTCCACACAAGGGGCCCCGCAGTGAAACGCTCAGGTGGTCACGGCGGAGGAACCGAGGATCCTGGTGGGTGTTCGGGGGCAGGAAATAAACCTCCCGAGGACGTACTGAGCATAATGAGGGGAGATGTGGCTCCACGCAGATTTGCACGATCAGGGAGCTGATTAATGTCAGGACCTGGAGAGTCGCTAACCTGGTCGAGGTGGACCCGCAAGGGCTGAGCCTCGGGAGGGCGGTGGTTTGGATTCGTGGGCTAGGGGCGGACGTCTCCAATGAGGCGCTAGTCCGCTGCCTTGACGTCCGGAACGGTTTGGACTGCCGACTCTGGAGAGTCTGGAAAAGGACAATGGAGAAGTGCTCCAGGATCGTGATGAGGGTGGACTATAGATCCGCTGACACCATCACGTCCAGAGGCTCTCTCCTATTCTGTCTAGCGGTGCTGGAAAGTTAACCCTGGCCGCACCGGGGTCGGGACACGAGGAGGAGCCAACAGCTGCAGGTCGGAGCTTTCCAAAGGAGGGCCTCGATGGTGAGCTCGTCGTGGTCGTAGATGTGAGAGCCTCTGTGGAGATTGCCGGTTCTGCCATGATGGGATCGCCGGTAGCCGCCCCACAGTTAGGGGCTAGTGCAGAGGGCCACCTCCGGGGAGTGCCACGAAGTAGGATCTCGGTCAGTCTGACTCAGACTGAGGGGTCACTCTCTTTAGACCGAACGGAGGGTAGCTGTATACCATGTCTATTCTCCAAATAAATCTGCAGCATAGTAGTGCTATGGTCCACCTATGCAGGAAGATAGTAGAGGATGGTACAGTAATTGTACTTATCCAGGAACGTTGGATTGTCAAATCCAGAGTAAAGGGGCTGTCCATAGCGGAATCTGTGTTGTATAAACCGGACCTGACCCTAAGGGACCCTAGAGCAGGTATATCGACAGTGAGGCTGGAGGCCCTTTTCTTAAGGGATAAGGCTACCAGGGACCTGGTCCCTATCCTGGTTAAAATACCTACAAGCGTAGTAGGTGTGCAGAGTGTGGTACTAGCGTCAGCGTACTTCCCAGCCGATCAACCCTGCCTGCCGGAGGGAACCATTAATCTGGTTACCTACTACGAGGAGGTAAATATCCCACTCCTGATTGGATGTGATAGCAACACACACCGCATAGTGTGGAGCAGTGCTAGGTCCAATCGAAGAGAGGAAAGATTGGTGGAATTCATTGCCTCTGTGTGGCTACAAGTGACCAATAGAGGGAGTGAGCCCACTTTCTTTACTGCGGGACAAAGCTCGGTCATAGACTTGTCTCTGTGCTGAAAGAGTGGTACCCGCGGAAGGAATAAGACCGCGAGTGGCTCCACACAAGGGGCCCCGCAGTGATATGCTCAGGTGGTCACGGCGGAGGTGGCCTTATATTTATATTACGAAATAGGGTGTGTCGGTGGAGGACTCGATGTCTGACCACAAATACATTGTAATAGAACTGGGCCCTTCCTCAGCGAAAGCTGAAGAGGTTAGAAACCCCAGAGCAACTAACTTGGACCTCTATAGGGAGGAGCGAAATTGGCGTCTAAGGGACATGCCGAGGAAATAAAGGGCCGCCGATGAGCTGGATGACGTCGCAAGGTGGATAGGATCATCGATGACCGATGTGGAGTTCCACCCTGGAGAACCTTAGCGAGGAAGCTCTTTAATAGGGCTAGACACAGCGGGGTTGATGCTGACTGGGACTTATATAAAGAGGTAGGCAGTACAAAAAAGAGCTGAGAGGGTCGCGAATGAGTGCCTGGAGGACCTACTGTGGAGGGGTGCCACAAGCCCCGGTCGCTGCTGGGCTCTGCAAGGCGCTATCAAGGGACTCAGTCGTAAAATTGGGCAGTGTCCGTAAGCCAGGTGAAGGCTATACGTCGGCACCGGCGGATGCTCTGCACCAGCTTCTGACCACACACTTCCCAGGCTCAATAGGCAAGGGCCGGAGACGTGGAGTTGGGGCCGTGTTCAGCATTAGGGCTGACTATTGCACTGCTAAAAAGATGGGCACCTTTACATTGGAAGGGACTCGTCTTATGGCTAAAAAATGCGTCAAGTATCTGGGTACCTGATTAAACTCCAAACTGATCTTTCAGGAAGTGGGCTTGCCGAAGGGCGCTGGGGGGCGACCTGGTGACTTGGGCCAAAAACTATGTTGTGGTGCTATAGGACGATTATCGCTCATGCACGGAGAGGTCGTTTGGTGGCTAAGATCCATGAAAACGGCGTCCAGACTGGTGCGAGACGCCTAGCACCATGCTGAGGTATGTGCCTTGCATTATAGGAACACATTGACCCATAGTTATTTTTTCGCTTAATCTAAATCTTTTATTTCGTTTTAAAGTTTCTATACTTTTTTAATTTACCTTCTTGTGCCAACTATTTATTTTACTCTTTGTGTGTTAAAATATATTGTGTAAGGTCTTTCCAGCTAAAATGTCAACATAGTATCGTTTCTAGGATAATAACTTTTGTTTCATGACCTACTGTGGTTTAAAGTAATAAAGTGTAAATAAATCGCTTAGGAAACCAATATCATCCATCGTGTGTTATATTTTTCAAAAGAAAATTTAAAATACTATCTTTTTAGATTTAAATATACAGGGTGGTCTATTTAAAAAATTAGGTTAGGTCCGATAAATTATTTTACCTGACCCCGTATACTTAATCTGAAAACGGCAGATTATTCAACAATCATTATGATGAAATTTTTGTAGAAAACATTTTTATGTCTTTTTTAACTAAGAAAATATAGAGTCATTTTGAAATTGACAATTTTTTGATTTTCCCATGTAGGTACCTCTTAAGCGAGTGAAAATTTTCAAATTTTGATTTGACCATTTTAAGTTTGACCTAAAAAGAGCACATGACATCTATAATATGTTTTTGATAGCACTAACAATTACTAAGATACCCTAAAAATGTGTCGAAAATTGGACACTCGGTATTTAACTAAATTTTTTTTTTTATTATTTGGAAGAACTTTTCCTTATAAAATTTTGTTATATCTTTATAAGTTAAGTTAAATTTCTCTTGATGCGATTTCGGAAAACTAGATTTGCTCCCGCACTAAAAGCAGTACATAAAATTTGTAATACTTATTTACTGTCTTAGGGCAAGCACCAACTTTTATCAAGAATAAAATTTTCGGAGAAACCAATAATAAAGAAGTTTCATACTTTTGCATACTTTTTTGGACACACTGTATAAAGAATTCCATCAAACACTAACCAAAATCGTACTATAAAAACACGTGAAAAATACTAAAATGCTACAAAAAGATACTGGAAACCAGAACCAGATCAAATATTATAACTTTCTCTGATTATAGTATAGTACAAACGAATAAACGTTTGATTGAAAAGCGAATAACGAATAACGAAAATAGTGTAAGTGCCCAGCCACATAAAGTTGCATTTATGGATACTGTCTTGGAAATTTTGTGTGGCTTAATTGCGGCTAGTCTACTACCTTTTCCCTTTATGGAAACTTTCGTAGTGGGGGCTTTTGCTTTCCAATTTTTCCGAAAGCCGATCATTTCGCGTAGTGCAAAAAATTTATGGATACTGTTTTCTTTTTTAATGTAATCGCGAGGCAAGTTTATGAAACGCGCGAAAAAAAAAGTGTCCGACAAAAATTTTTGGTCGTTAAGGTTGTCCGCCAATTCAAACATATCCACTTCACGAGTTAAAAAAATTTTTGGATAACGAGCTGATTTTTTCAGGATTATTTAATTGTCCGACAAAGTACATTTTCCGATTTTCCAGTCCGACACGGGAAAATCATCGATTTCAAGAAGTCAAAAAATGTATGATTAACTGTCGTACAAAAGAGAATCATGTATGTAAAACAAGTACTCGACACGTAGTGTAAGTGTCCGACAACTATGTCGCGACCAATCTGCAGTCCGACAAAAAAAACATCGATTTTAATCAGCATCTATTTTTCAAGTATTCATTAATTGTGATAAAGTCTTATAAGCTACTGTAAATAGATTGTGATATGCGTAAATAGTTAATAATATGTATTGAAACTTCCTGACCCCCCAGTCTATGTATTACCTTCTGAAAGTCGGCAGTCAGACACGTGATCGTACAAATTTTTTCAAACCTCTTTCGACCCATTCATTACGTTGTATATTGAGTAGCTCCCAAGTTCTTTTAGAGTTTGGGGCCGTAATAATTCTTTTGTATTTTCCTTGTTGGGAACTCTTGTTTGCCCCTTTTTTCTTCCCTATCTTAGCAATTAATACACCAAGAACATTTAATACATTTATTAAATAAACAGAACCAGTGAGCACATGTTAACATAAAACAAATCTTAATAAGTGAAGGAAGAACATCTTTCCTTAAAGCTCAGTATGAACATAGGTGAGTTAAGTCCATTTGTTAAACTCTAAATATACTTAATTATGCCACCTTTCATAACTTGTAGTAACATCCAGGACCGTAGTACTTAATATGTACCATTTTGAATTCACGAATCAGTTCACCTATTAATATATTAGTCCAGAGTGATTGGATGTGATACCTGTCACTTATCACATACAACATGCCAGTTATAATTTAGCTATAACTTAGCGTCTCAATGCTAACATATTATTGCCGAATATTTAATTACCGACTGTTTTTTTTGTGGCCGTGGTACGTTGTACCTGATAATTATTGCATTGTTCTTTTCTCATAATATTGTATTAGTCCAGAACTTAACGTAACAACGGTTACGATAATAACGAATATTTTAAAATGGGAAACAAGTCAAGCAAAATAATTAAATACCAAGCAAGCCGAAAGACCGGACATCCATGGATTTTGTCAATTAATCATCGACTTAACTCGTGACCCTCTCTACAACCTATCGCTTCAATACCAATACCACAGCTTATTCATTACCAGCTATGTCATCTCTACCGAAATCGGAAAGTTGGAGTGTCGGGTACTCCTCAGTGCCCTGAGCGGTTCAGTTCCACAGTCTCGTGATTTTTCATGGCAATGTGAGTCATGGAACGAACAGAATTTAAAATGAATTTTCGCTTCAAAATCCACGACAAATTCGTCTGAAGCTACGACTATCGCCCTAAAGAGTCCGGAAATTTCGGATTTTTATAAAATGTTTCTATTTAAAATCGTTTTGAACTTAATTTTAGACGATAACAAAGCATATTTTAAATTAAACGAACTATCAAAAGTATTATTTAGATACCCTGACGTTTAAAACAATATTAAGTCATGGCCCTCTTCTAAAATTTTCACTTGACTTTCCCAAATCAAAGGTTGCCGCCGCAAGATGACTAGCTGGTAATGAATAAGCTGTGCCAATACATTATTAAACAAAACAATTTATTTTTCAAAACTTTCAAACTACTGCAGGGATTAGAGAAAACGTGGCACATAAAATGATGTTGCGTTAATGATGGAGAGCGTCGTCGCCATACTTGAGCATGGCCTATAGCGACTTGTACGAATAGGTACATACGATCAGCGGATTCATGGCAGCGGGCCGCGGGTATAGCGATTTTTTCTAGAACTGTTCGATTGTTTCGTTGCCACTAATTGTATTTACATATTTCCTTTTATCAATGTTTACAAAATTAGCCGGTTATTTGAAAGTATAACATACACACTCCAAGCATTAGTACAACGACTAAATTCAAAAAAACATTTTGCTTCTTTTTTACGCATAAGGTAATGTTTTACTGTCGGACAACTTATACATTAAGTTCTCTAGTTCATTTCAAACAAAAAATCGAAAGAAGAAATTGTTATTCGTAAATTTTTTGGCTTCGTGAAACCACTGATTTTACGGCGTCGGACTGAAAAATCGGAAAATGTACTTTGTCGGACAAATGGATATTTATTTGCAACATATTTTTATTAAGTAATCCTGAAAAAATCAGCTAGTTGTCCAAAAAATTTTTTAACTCGTGAAGTGGATATGTTTGAATTGGCGGAGACCCTTAACGACCAAAAATTTTTGTCGGACGCTTTTTTTCCCGCGTTTCATAAACCTGCCTCGCGATTACATTAAAAAAGAAAACAGTATCCATAAATTTTTTGCACTACGCGAAATTATCGGCTTTCGGAAAAACTGGAAGTTTTCATAAAGGGAAAAGGTGGTAGACTAGCCGCAATTAAGCCACACAAAAAGTTCCGAGACAGTATTCATAAATGCAATCATATGTCGCTGGGCACTTACACTAAAACGAATATAATACGATCAATATCAATCGGAGACGGGAGACGGCAGGCGGGTCGAGAGGGATACGTGTCAAGAACCGTCAGACCGTCTTCTTGGAGCGCCAGCTACAAGAAGAAAATAGTTATTAATCATGATACAATATTATTGTATCTTGGGTATTAATGATACTAGTTCGATATGAACACTATAATGAAACGTGTGTAACGTTAAACCACGTTTCATTAAGCAAAGTCATATCGAACGTGTATCATTCAAAATTTAATCTACGACGCGCGACGGCCCAAATAGATTTTATTTGCATATATTCGATTTATCTTACAATTCGAGAAACGTTTTCATAAATTAAAATTCAAAATTATATCTAGCATTATCATCATACCTATTAGCCCATGATGGCATAGTGACCGCGCTTGTTGACTGTTGCAATTTTGACTTTGGCAACCTCATTATTGGCTTTCAAAAATTGGTTATAACGTATCGGAATGACTAAAATAAATTAAAACTAATTGAAATTAATCGAAAGTTGATTGAGCGACTAACCAAAGGCATCAAAAAGGGCTAAAACGTATCGGAACAGCTTAAACATATTAAAGTAAGCTGAAACCAACCCAAATTAACCGAATTTTGGCGACTAACTAAAATTAACCAAAAACACTTAAATTAGTTATAATGTATCGAAACCCGTGCAAATCAATAAAATAAAATGGAGCTAACTGAAAGTAACCGAAAATTGATTCAATATCTAACCAAACGTAACTAAAAGCACCAAAACGGGCTAAAACGTATCGGAATAGATTAAAAATATTAACGTAAGTTAAAACTAACCCAAATTGACTGAAATTTGGCGAATATCTAAAAGTAACCAAAAATGTATCAGAACAAAAAAAGATTAAAGTAAGTTAAAACTAACCTGAATTAACCTAATTTTGGCGACCAACTAAAACTACTATACTAACTATACTATACTAACGTATCGGAATGAACGAACCGGTTCAAATTACTAAAATAAATTGGATCTAACTGAATGAAGTTGATTGAATGTCAAATAACCAAAAGTAACTAAAACCACCAAAACGGGCTAAAACGTATTGGAACAGATTAAAAATATTAAACTAAGTTAAAACTAACCCAAATTAACCCAATTTTGGTGACTAACCAAAACTAACAAAAACACAAAAATTGGTTATGATATAATCTATCGGAACCGGTTCCAATGACTAAAATAAATATAAACAAATTGAAATTTTCATACCAGCGACGCGACGTTACTATATACAGTTTTAGAGAAATATGTTTCTGATATTTCTACTGGCTATTTTCTCATATTCCGAGTTACCTAGACGTAAGTAGCCTAACTTAGCTCTGGAAATTGTCCGACACCAGATGTAAGTACTTATATTTGTTTTCACATATTTTGAAGTAAAACTTCTTTACGCACGCTGGATAAGTTCGTTTCATGCCTGATGCTATGTAACAAAAATATGCAACGCTACGTAGTCAAACTAGGAGTGGGGATCGCATGAGCGGGTGGGCGTACTTCAAGGCTTTTTTAATTATTAAGGTCATTGCTTTCGAGTCCTCCACTGCACTTGGGTTCGGCTCGCCAAAAATGTTCAGAACTCTCAATGGTCCCAGTCGCCCTTGAATTTAGTTGAGTTATGTTTGTGACCCCTTTATGACTCGACAAGAAAAACCGCGGTATCCTACAAAATATGGAGTATATCGCCAAGTTAGTTATAGCTATTTAATTGCCTAATTAGTTAAATTGGTGGTACCAGGGGGCGCTACTTTACAGAAAAACTGAGGAGGTCACTGCAATACGTCGACTCTGGCCTATATATATATATTTATATATATAGTGTAGATTTTTCTTAAACCCTCAGATATATTCGTAAATTTGGTTTTGAGAATTAGTTTTAAGGAGTTTTATAACAGTCAATTAAACTTTTGTCGAAAAAACATTTATTTGTAACGTTTCGACCAATTTTTGGCCTTCTTCAGTCATCTGGAATAAAGAGGCGTCAGTGACATATATTTTAAAATAAATAATAGGCCGACAGCAAGTTTGACAAGAATATATAATTATAAAATAACTTTTTTCGGCTTAACATAATACTATTTATGTTAGTCAAAAAATTAACCAACGTTGAACGAATAAAAAAAAATAACATCACATCACATAAATTATAACATTTACAAAAATAAAAATAAAACATTGGTGCGTGTGCCGAACGAACCATTTCGACAGATTCGTTTAGACTGGCCGTGGACCCTTTTTTGGTTTGATGGAAGGAATGTACTGATAAGTATATTGTTTAGTTGACAAAACCCATTTTTGAGCGAAATTATTCGAAGAATATTTAATTTTCGGAGGCCTGTTTCATAAAGAGAGATTCGTTTAATTTAATAGATTGTAGTATATTTTGCTTAAATTTGCAATGTCTGTCTTATCATTAATAGAATATTTATTTTTTTTTTAATATATATCATCTCCAAATATTCCCGTTTAAATTGGTTTGGCTCGCTTTTTTATATTTTTGTTTCTTGAAAATTAAAACTGTGTGATGTTTCATTGACAGGTTTAGTTAGGGCAGTTTTTTTTGTCATATTTATGTCCGTTTAGCCGACTTTGAAGATACTGAGAGGTTTGTCCTACATATATGATTACATTGAATTTCAAAAATTGTATGAGTTTTATTATTTTTGTGGGTTTGGCTTTTGAGAGAGCTGAAACATTTTTGCACTAGATTGTAACCTTTGCGACATACATGTGTATTATGTGGTTTAAAAATTGTTTGTAAATTTTCAGATAGTCCTCTTATGTAGGGTATTGATACATACTTTTCGGCAGTGTTGATAAGACCTCTTTTTCCAGTTCTTTCAAAACCATTTGAGCTACAAAGCTAGAAATAGATGAGCCCATAGCGCAACCTTCAATCTGCTTATAAAATGCATCATTGTACGAAAAATATGTCGACTTTAAGGTCAGTTCAATAGCGGACAGAAACTCATCCAGTGGTTTGACGGTAAATTCATTAATTTCATTCCATATTTTTCCAATGATATCAAGGGCAAGCCGAATAGGTACGTTTGTATATAAAGATATAACGTCCAGTGATACAATGAGATAATCATTTAGTAAAACTATATTTTTTAATTTTTTCCTTGAATTGCCATGAGTCTTTAATATACGACGGTGAACGGTTTACAATATTGCTTAGAATTTCCTTCAGGTATTTTGATAATTTACTTAACGGGGATTGCACACAAGATACTATAGGTCGCATGGGTATGCCCTCTTTATGCAACTTTTGCAAACCATATATTTTAGGTGGTAGCGAGTTTTGTTTTTTAAGATTTCTTGCGACATTTGGAGAAATATAACTTTTGTTGCATTATAAGATCCTTTACACAAATAGTGCACTATATAAAAATCGGCCTTTCCCATTGGTCGATTCGCATGGCCCTCCGCTCGCTTCGCTCGCTACGAGGGTTCAAGAGAGGGAAACTAACCAGGTGCTAACCCAAGACATACCCAAAATCAAGAAAAAAAAGCTATTTAGAAACATAACCTTTAAAAAACATATAAAAAAGCAACGGGTTCGAACCCGCGTTTTCTAGGTGAGACCCAACGATCTAAACCTCTACACCACAAGAGCTCTTGATAGAAATCGATTGCATCACGCAGACATATCGTAATACGAGATGGATCGACCAATAGGAGAGGTCGATTTTTACATAGTGCACTGTTTGTGTAAAGGATCTTTAAATGCACTTTTGTTTTCCCATCTTTTGATTAATTCGTTGCTTTGTTTTTGAAGAGTATTTGTTGGGTCGTTTTTTATTTCTTTATATGTTTTTTTTGTCATTTAGGAGAACTTTCATTTTATTGTCGTAGTCATTTGTTTCCATAAGTTTGTGTCCTAGATTTATTGTTTTTATTAGATTTTGCATTTAATTTATTCTTAAAATGCGTTAGTAAATTGCCGGAATCAGCGCGAATTTTATCTTTATTTTCTACAGTAAAAGTTTTAATTGACATTTCTATAGATGCGAGGATATCAGGTATCGGAAGGCTCAAGGTATCCATAGCATAATCGGGAATGTTTATACTTGTTATGTTTTCTAGCCAATCTTCTTCAGTGTTGATACCTTTTTGACAGTGCCTGTTATGTTTGTTAATAGGATTATTAATTTTTTTAGCATTATTTTGATTTATTTTTAAGAATCTTTGTTCAAATTTGCTATGTTCGTGATTAAAAATTATTTGGTGAAGGTCTGGTGGAAAAATTCCACTGAGAATGTTTTTACTTTCTGAAATATCTTTCTCAATTAGTTTTAAATTACTTATTGTATTACTAATAAGGAGATTTAAGGTATTTATTGTGAAATTCCTAACTATTTTCCTTAAATTTATTCTGGAGTGAAGCCGAAAAAAATTTTACATGTTTTGTTTTAATGTTTTAAAATGTTGGAGTTATTTCTTCAGATTTGCATCTTAATAAACAAATTTGCCTATTCTTTTGACTCGCAAGTTTATCCATATGTTTAGATACATAAATAGTATTATGGTAAGCTGAAAAAAGTTATTTTTTAATTATATGCTCTTGTCAAACTTGCTGTCGGTCTATTATTTATTTTAAAATATCTGTCACTTTATTCCAGATGACTGAAGAAGGCCAAAAATTGGTCGAAACGTATCAAATAAAAATGTATTTTGGACAAAAGTTTAATTGACTTATAAAACCCCTTAAACCTAATTCCTAAGAACCGAATTTACGTTAGGGTTTTTAGAAATCAATTATTATACTGCACATAAACTAAGGATACAGGATCAGTCAAGAAGCCATGGAAGAACAAAGTTACTTTATTTTAAATGGAACTACCGGTATATAATTCAATATTTCAATTATTTACAAGATTCTAAAAAAAATGTTAAGCACATCACATACCCAATCTTAACCGTTTTCGAGATATCAAGTCTCGAATATCGTTTTCAAATAAATCTAATAACAATAATAAAAAAGACAAACTAAGTTTTAGTACACAATAATTTAAAATCCTTTTTTATAAGATGCTCAAATTTCTCTGCTGCCTCCTGGCAGTAATGAATTCGGAATCTAAAAGGATATTGGGAGCAATACTGGAAATTTCATGCATTATTCTTTGTTGCAAATCTTCGATATTTTGTGGCCTATTTTTGTACAGTAAATTTTTGATAAGGCCCCACAGGAAAAAGTCATGAGGGGTCATATCAGGAAACCTAGCAGGCCCATTCAATTGCACCTCTGCGCCCAATCCATTTACCAGGAAAAGTTTCGTCTAGATATTCCCTCACCATCCATCCAAAATGTGGTCGACCCCCCTCTTGTTGAAACCATATTTATTCAGCCGGTAAATTGGGATTGTTATGATTCGGGAATAATCGTCTGAGCTGTGGAACAATATTCTCTTGTAAAAGTAATAAATATCGTTAAGAGTTCAAATTTCCGTGTATAAAATAGGGTCCTATGACGTTTCCATCAATAATAGGTTTGTTCTAGCAGCGATTTCAAACCAAAGCCAAGCCATCCGGAGTTTGCGCATTGCAATATAAGCGACACTTAATCGCTATGCGCAAACTCCGGATGGCTTGGCTTTCGTTTGATTTGGGTTTAAATCGCTGCTAGAACAAACCTATTGCCACACCAAACATTGGTTTTTTGTGGTCGTTGGGCATGAACTTGTTCCATCCAATGTGGATTTTAGTCTGACCAATATCTACAGTTGTGTTGGTTTACGTGCCCGTTTAAACAAAACGTTGATTTATCAGAAAATAAAATGTGGTTGACAAAGTTGACATTTTGATTCAATTTATCCATAATGATTTCGCAAAACTGAATTCTGCGATCAAAATCGTCTTCACTCAATTCTTGTAACGAATTTTATATGGTTTGAATTTTCTCTTTTGGTAATTTTTTGAATGGAATATCGACTCATATTATGATTTAAAGCCCGCTGTTACGTCGAATTTATTGGATTTTCTACCACATCTAACATGAGATTTAGATAATTTTCTTCATTAGTAACGCTTACCGGTCTTCCACTTTTTGGTCGATCTTTCACACCTCCAGTTTCATGAAAAAGCTGCAATGTTTTGGAAACAGTTGATTTAGTTATAGGTTCCCGATCTGGATGCAATTCATTAAAAATATTCACCACTTGGGTAAAACTACGTGCTCTATTTCCGTACCCTATCATCATTAAAATTTCAATGTGCTTGGTATCACTTAAACGTGCCATTTTTAGGCGAAAATTGTTCACAAATTGAAAATGTAAGTATTTTTGGCATATCTGTTGTCAAGATGACAAAACAACATTGTTATGGAGATAAATATTTTCTAAGGTAACTTAATGGACTAGAGAATTAATGAATGTAATAATTTATTTGAAAACGATATTCGAAACTTGATATTTCGAAAACGGTTAAGATTGAGTAAGATATTTCGCAGTATAAGAAACTCATTGCATTTATTAAACGAAAAAACGATGGTTACGAAGCTAAAAAATATAAAATTCTCAGAAAAGAAGAAATAAGAAAGTTTCTACTTGGCTCTCCTAATCATAGCTATTTTTCCATGAAAGTGATATGAGTAATGGGAATAGTTAGGTTAGTTAGTTATGCTTGTGTTGCGAGTGCCCGAAAGTTCATTTATATATACAGTAGTAGAAAAAGTAGCTTTCTTAAAAGATTTTCCGGGTACGAGTTTTCTAGTAATAAATTATAGAGGCGTTTTAAGTTGATTTCTCTTAGTGAGCGATGGCTGATTTTTATTACCCTCATTTTAAGTCCGAGTATTAAATTTATTTTTAAATTTTTTCCGTATGGTATGAAAAGTAATCAAGATACCTCCCTAAACTACCGGGGTTTTATGTACCAATCCAGAATTATTATGTTGTCATTAGTCCTAATAAGTTTGGTGTCTAAGAATGGTACACTACTGTTTATTTCTCTTTCAATAGTGAATTGATTATGGGGGTCAAAACTATTAAAAGTATAAAGAACTTAATTTTCTCCCCCAAATGGGATAGAGCAAACCAAATCATCCACGTAATTCTTCAAGAATGGTAAGTTATATGATAGTTTTGGAACACACTCTTTCAACAAATCGTCCAAAACATATTGCGCGAGTATTGGGGAGATCTTTGAGCCCATTGGAGTAACAAAAATGTGTTTATAGAATTGGTTATTTATATAAAACTAACCTTTTTACTATCCAGCAAACTATCGTAGGGTGATTGAGGAAGGAATTAAATAGATTCTGAAAGCTTTCACGAAGTAGCAAGTGTTTTCTTACATGCCCTGACAAATTAATAAAGAAAAATACCGATCTACCGTGGTCTAAGCCGCCTGGCGAACCCACTTATCTTTAATAATAATTAGATATTATTACTATTAAAAAGAGAGGTTTTTGCATTAATTTGTCGACATTTGAAGAAAAAACAGCATATTTTATTTGGAGGAAAAGTTACTTTTACTCCATATAAAATAATATACTACTATTTTGATGTAGTTTATTTCTAGGAAGTAGAGAAAGTATTGTATGTAACTCATACGTAATTGTTTTTTACTCATGTGATTGGCACACTCCCTTGAGGCTCTTGCAAAAGGGTAACTTTACGCACTTGTTGCATAAATATCTATTTTGTACAACTGTCTAAAAAGGTGACGTTTTTATACGCTTGTAGATGCGCAAACGTCTCACGTGAAAAAAACCCAATTTACGGTATATACCACTGTACCACAGTATAAGGATTCTACCGTGACGGTATTAATAGGAACATGTCTGGTA